>JAQJVK010000346.1:0-89836 GCA_035578135.1 Flexamia atlantica
ACCTTAAAAACTTAGGTTTTGGAAATATGGGTGATTAAATTAGTCGCTATGCGATGTGCGGACAACGATTTGTCTAAGTATGACATGAAATATAATAATAAATACGGAGGTGTGCCAACATTACGTACACGTAGGGTGATAGAATAGGACCAGAACTTCTGTATTATACCACCCAAGTTACCGTAAAAACTTAGGGTTTGGAAATATGGCTGATTAAATTAGTCGCATTGAGATGTGCGGACAGAGATTTGTCGAGGTTTGACACGAAATATAAAAATAAATACGGAATTGTGGATACATGACGTACACGTAGGGTGATAGAATAGGACCAGAACTTCTGTATTATACCACCCAAGTTACCGTAAAAACTTAGGTTTTGGAAATATGGTTGATTAAAGTAGTCGCATTGAGATGTGCGGACAGCGATTTGTCAAAGTATGACATGAAAAATAAAATAAATACGGAAGTTTGCCAACATGACGTACACATAGGATGATAAAATAGGTCCTGAAATTTAGTATTATACCACCCAAGTTACCTTAAAAACTTAGGTTTTGGAAATATGGGTGATTAAATTAGTCGCTATGCGATGTGCGGACAACGATTTGTCTAAGTATGACATGAAATATAATAATAAATACGGAGGTGTGCCAACATTACGTACACGTAGGGTGATAGAATAGGACCAGAACTTCTGTATTATACCACCCAAGTTACCGTAAAAACTTAGGTTTTGGAAATATGGGTGATTAAAGTAGTCGCATTGAGATGTGCGGACAGAGATTTGTCGAGGTTTGACACGAAATATAAAAATAAATACGGAATTGCGGATACATGACGTACACGTAGGGTGATAGAATAGGACCAGAACTTCTGTATTATACCAACCAAGTTACCGTAAAAACTTAGGTTTTGGAAATATGGCTGATTAAAGTAGTCGCATTGAGATGTGCGGACAGCGATTTGTCAAAGTATGACATGAAAAATAAAATAAATACGGAAGTGTGCCAACATGACGTACACATAGGATGATAAAATAGGTCCTGAAATTTAGTATTATACCACCCAAGTTACCTTAAAAACTTAGGTTTTGGAAATATGGGTGATTAAATTAGTCGCTATGCGATGTGCGGACAACGATTTGTCTAAGTTTGACATGAAATATAAAAATAAATACGGAATTGTGGATACGTGACGTACACATAGGGTGATAGAATAGGACCAGAACTTCTGTATTATACCACCCAAGTTACCGTAAAAACTTAGGTTTTGGAAATATGGCTGATTAAAGTAGTCGCATTGAGATGTGCGGACAACGATTTGTCTAAGTTTGACATGAAATATAAAAATAAATACGGAATTTTGGATACATGACGTACACATTGGGTGATAGAATAGGACCAGAACTTCAGTATTATACCACCCAAGTTACCTTAAAAACTTAGGTTTTGGAAATATGGGTGATTAAATTAGTCGCTATGCGATGTGCGGACAACGATTTGTCTAAGTTTGACATGAAATATAAAAATAAATACAGAATTTTGGATACATGACGTACACATAGGATGATAGAATAGGTCCTGAAATTTAGTATTATACCACCCAAGTTACCGTAAAAACTTAGGTTTTGGAAATATGGCTGATTAAAGTAGTCACATTGAGATGTGCGGACAGCGATTTGTCAAAGTATGACATGAAAAATAAAATAAATACGGAAGTGTGCCAACATGACGTACACATAGGGTGTTAGAATAGGTCCTGAAATTTAGTATTATACCACCCAAGTTACCTTAAAAACTTAGGTTTTGGAAATATGGGTGACTAAATTAGTCGCTATGCGATGTGCGGACAACGATTTGTCTAAGTTTGACATGAAATATAAAAATAAATACGGAATTGTAGATACATGACGTACACATAGGGTGATAGAATAGGACCAGAACTTCTGTATTATACCACCCAAGTTACCGTAAAAACGTAGGTTTTGGAAATATGGCTGATTAAAGTAGTCGCATTGAGATGTGCGGACAGAGATTTGTCGAAATTTGACACGAAATATAAAAAAATACGGAGGTGTGCCAACATGACGTACACATAGGATGATAGAATAGGTCCAGAACTTTAGTACTATACCACCCAAGTTACCTTAAAAACTTAGGTTTTGGAAATACGGGTGATTAAAATAGTCGCATTGAGATGTGCGGACAGCGATTTGTCAAAGTATGACATGAAATATAAAAATAAATACGGAATTGTGGATACATAACATCCACATAGGGTGATAAAATAGGACCAGAAATTTAGTATTATACCACCCAAGTTACCTTAAAAACTTAGGTTTTGGAAATATGGGTGATTAAATTAGTCGCTATGCGATGTGCGGACAACGATTTGTCTAAGTATGACATGAAATATAATAATAAATACGGAGGTGTGCCAACATTACGTACACGTAGGGTGATAGAATAGGACCAGAACTTCTGTATTATACCACCCAAGTTACCGTAAAAACTTAGGTTTTGGAAATATGGCTGATTAAAGTAGTCGCATTGAGATGTGCGGACAGAGTTTTGTCGAGGTTTGACACGAAATATAAAAATAAATACGGAATTGTGGATACATGACGTACACGTAGGGTGATAGAATAGGACCAGAACTTCTGTATTATACCACCCAAGTTACCGTAAAAACTTAGGTTTTGGAAATATGGCTGATTAAAGTAGTCGCATTGAGATGTGCGGACAGCGATTTGTCAAAGTATGACATGAAAAATAAAATAAATACGGAAGTTTGCCAACATGACGTACACATAGGATGATAAAATAGGTCCTGAAATTTAGTATTATACCACCCAAGTTACCTTAAAAACTTAGGTTTTGGAAATATGGGTGATTAAATTAGTCGCTATGCGATGTGCGGACAACGATTTGTCTAAGTTTGATATGAAATATAAAAATAAATACGGAATTGTGGATACATGACGTACACATAGGGTGATAGAATAGGACCAGAACTTCTGTATTATACCACCCAAGTTACCGTAAAAACTTAGGTTTTGGAAATATGGCTGATTAAAGTAGTCGCATTGAGATGTGCGGACAACGATTTGTCTAAGTTTGACATGAAATATAAAAATAAATACGGAATTTTGGATACATGACGTACACATTGGGTGATAGAATAGGACCAGAACTTCAGTATTATACCACCCAAGTTACCTTAAAAACTTTGGTTTTGGAAATATGGGTGATTAAATTAGTCGCTATGCGATGTGCGGACAACGATTTGTCTAAGTTTGACATGAAATATAAATATAAATACAGAATTTTGGATACATGACGTACACATAGGGTGATAGAATAGGTCCTGAAATTTAGTATTATACCACCCAAGTTACCGTAAAAACGTAGGTTTTGGAAATATGGCTGATTAAAGTAGTCGCATTGAGATGTGCGGACAGCGATTTGTCAAAGTTTGACATGAAAAATAAAATAAATACGGTAGTGTGCCATCATGACGTACACATAGGGTGTTAGAATAGGTCCTGAAATTTAGTATTATACCACCCAAGTTTCCTTAAAAAAAAGGTTTTGGAAATATGGGTGATTAAATTAGTCGCTATGCGATGTGCGGACAACGATTTGTCTAAGTTTGACATGAAATATAAAAATAAATACGGAATTGTAGATACATGACGTACACATAGGGTGATAGAATAGGACCAGAACTTCTGTATTATACCACCCAAGTTACCGTAAAAACGTAGGTTTTGGAAATATGGCTGATTAAAGTAGTCGCATTGAGATTTGCGGACAGAGATTTGTCGAAGTTTGACACGAAATATTAAAAAATACGGAGGTGTGCCAACATGACGTACACATAGGATGATAGAATAGGTCCAGAACTTTAGTACTATACCACCCAAGTTACCTTAAAAACTTAGGTTTTGGAAATACGGGTGATTAAAATAGTCGCTTTGGATGTGTGGACAGCGATCCACCTAAGTTTGACATAAAATATATAAATAAATACGGAATTTTGGATACATGACGTACACATTGGGTGATAGAATAGGATTAGAACTATATTATTATACCACTCAGGTTACCGTCAAAACTTAGGTTTTGGAAATATGGGTGATTAAAGTAGTCGCTTTGGATGTGTGGACAGCGATCCACCTAAGTTTGACATAAAATATAAAATAAATACGGAGGTGTGTCAGCATGACGTACACGTAGGATGAAAGAATAGGACCAGAACTTTAGTACTATACCACCCAAGTTACCTTAAAAACTTAGGTTTTGGAAATATGGGTGATTAAATTAGTCGCTATGCGATGTGCGGACAACGATTTGTCTAAGTATGACATGAAATATAATAATAAATATGGAGGTGTGCCAACATTACGTACACGTAGGGTGATAGAATAGGACCAGAACTTCTGTATTATACCACCCAAGTTACCGTAAAAACCTAGGTTTTGGAAATATGGCTGATTAAAGTAGTCGCATTGAGATGTGCGGACAGAGATTTGTCGAAGTTTGACACGAAATATAAAAAAAATACGGAGGTGTGCCAACATGACGTACACATAGGATGATAGAATAGGTCCAGAACTTTAGTACTATACCACCCAAATTACCTTAAAAACTTAGGTTTTGGAAATATGGGTGATTAAAGTAGTCGCATTGAGATGTGCGGACAGAGATTTGTCGAAGTTTGACACGAAATATAAAAAAAACACGGAGGTGTGCCAACATGACGTACACATAGGATGATAGAATAGGTCCAGAACTTTAGTACTATACCACCCAAGTTACCTTAAAAACTTAGGTTTTGGAAATACGGGTGATTAAAATAGTCGCTTTGGATGTGTGGACAGTGATCCACCTAAGTTTGACATAAAATATAAAATAAATACGGCAGTGTGTCAGCATGACGTACACGTAGGGTGATGAAATAGGACCAGAACTTCTGTATTATACCACCCAAGTTACCGTAAAAACTTAGGTTTTGGAAATATGGCTGATTAAAGTAGTCGCATTGAGAAGTGCGGACAGCGATTTGTCAAAGTATGACATGAAATATAATAATAAATACGGAGGTGTGCCAACATTACGTACACGTAGGGTGATAGAATAGGACCAGAACTTCTGTATTATACCACCCAAGTTACCGTAAAAACTTAGGTTTTGGAAATATGGCTGATTAAAGTAGTCGCATGGAGATGTGCGGACAGAGATTTGTCGACGTTTTACACGAAATATAAAAAAAAATACGGAGGTGTGCCAACATGACGTACACATAGGATGATAGAATAGGTCCAGAACTTTAGTACTATACCACCCAAGTTACCTTAAAAACTTAGGTTTTGGAAATACGGGTGATTAAAATAGTCGCTTTGGATGTTTGGACAGCGATCCACCTAAGTTTGACATAAAATATAAAATAGATACGGCAGTGTGTCAGCATGACGTACACGTAGGATGAAAGAATAGGACCAGAACTTTAGTACTATACCACCCAAGTTACCTTAATAACTTAGGTTTTGGAAATATGGGTGATTAAATTAGTCGCTATGCGATGTGGGGACAACGATTTGTCTAAGTATGACATGAAATATAATAATAAATACGGAGGTGTGCCAACATTTCGTACACGTAGGGTGATAGAATAGGACCAGAACTTCTGTATTATACCACCGAAGTTACCGTAAAAACTTAGGTTTTGGAAATATGGCTGATTAAAGTAGTCGCATTGAGATGTGCGGACAGAGATTTGTCGAAGTTTGACATAAAATATAAAAAAAAAATACGTAGGTGTGCCAACATGACGTACACATAGGATGATAGAATCGGTCTAGAACTTTAGTACTATACCACCCAAGTTACCTTAAAAACTTAGGTTTTGGAAATACGGGTGATTAAATTAGTCGCATTGAGATGTGCGGACAGCGATTTGTCTAAGTTTGACATGAAATATAAAAATAAATACGGAATTGTGGATACATGACGTACACATAGGGTGATAGAATAGGACCAGAACTTCTGTATTATACCACCCAAGTTACCGTAAAAACTTAGGTTTTGGAAATATGGCTGATTAAAGTAGTCGCATTGAGATGTGCGGACAGAGATTTGTCGAAGTTTGACACGAAATATAAAAAAAATACGGAGGTGTGCCAACATGACGTACACATAGGATGATAGAATAGGTCCAGAACTTTATTACTATACCACCCAAGTTACCGTAAAAACTTAGGTTTTGGAAATATGGCTGATTAAATTAGTCGCTATGCGATGTGCGGACAACGATTTGTCTAAGTATGACATGAAATATAATAATAAATACGGAGGTGTGCCAACATGACGTACACATAGGGTGATAGAATAGGACCAGAACTTCTGTATTATACCACCCAAGTTACCGTAAAAACTTAGGTTTTGGAAATATGGCTGATTAAAGTAGTCGCATTGAGATGTGCGGACAGCGATTTGTCAAAGTATGACATGAAAAATAAAATAAATACGGAAGTGTGCCAACATGACGTACACATAGGATGATAGAATAGGTCCTGAAATTTAGTATTATACCACCCAAGTTACCTTAAAAACTTAGGTTTTGGAAATATGGGTGATTAAATTAGTCGCTATGCGATGTGCGGACAACGATTTGTCTAAGTTTGACATGAAATATAAAAATAAATACGGAATTGTGGATACATGACTTACACATAGGGTGATAGAATAGGACCAGAACTTCTGTATTATACCACCCTAGTTACCGTAAAAACTTGGGTTTTGGAAATATGGCTGATTAAAGTAGTCGCTTTGCGATGGGCGGACAGCGATTTGTCTAAGTTTGACATGAAATAAAAAATAAATACGGAAGTGTTCCAACATGACGTACACATAGTATGATAGAATAGGTCCAGAACTTTAGTACTATACCACCCAAGTTACCTTAAAAACTTAGGTTTTGGAAATATGGAATCGCTGTCCGCACATCTCAATGCGACTACTTTAATCAGCCATATTTCCAAAACCTAAGTTTTTACGGTAACTCGGGTGGTATAGTACAGAAGTTCTGGCCCTATTCTATCACCCTATGTGTACGTCATGTATCCACAATTCCGTATTTATTTTTATATTTCATGTCAAACTTAGACAAATCGTTGTCCGCACATCGCATAGCGACTAATTTAATCACCCGTATTTCCAAAACCTAAGTTTTTAAGGTAACTTGGGTGGTATAGTACTAAAGTTCAGGACCTATTCTTTCATCCTATGTGTACGTCATGTTGGCACACTTCCGTATTTATTATATTTTTCATGTCATACTTTGACAAATCGCTGTCCGCACATCTCAATGCGACTACTTTAATCAGCCATATTTCCAAAACCTAAGTTTTTACGGTAACTTGGGTGGTATAATACAGAAGTTCTGGTCCTATTCTATCACCCTATGTGTACGTCATGTATCCATAATTCCGTTATTATTTTTATATTTCATGTCAAACTTAGACAAATCGTTGTCCGCACATCGCATAGCGACTATTTTAATCACCCGTATTTCCAAAACCTAAGTTTTTAAGGTAACTTGGGTGGTATAATACTAAATTTCAGGACCTATTCTATCATCCTATGTGTACGTCATGTTGGCACACTTCCGTATTTATTTTATTTTTCATGTCATACTTTGACAAATCGCTGTCCGCACATCTCAATGCGACTACTTTAATCAGCCATATTTCCAAAACCAAAGTTTTTACGGTAACTTGGGTGGTATAATACAGAATTTCTGGTCCTATTCTATCACCCTATGTGTACGTCATGTATCCACAATTCCCCAAGTACTAAAGTTCTGGACCTATTCTATCATCCTATGTGTACGTCATGTTGGCACACCTCCGTATTTTTTTATATTTCGTGTCAAACTTCGACAAATCTCTGTCCGCACATCTCAATGCGACTACTTTAATCAGCCATATTTCTAAAACCTAAGTTTTTACGGTAACTTGGGTGGTATAATACAGAAGTTCTGTCCTATTCTATCACCCTACGTGTACGTAATGTTGGCACACCTCCGTATTTATTAATATATTTCATGTCATACTTAGACAAATCGTTGTCCGCACATCGCATAGCGACTAATTTAATCACCCATATTTCCAAAACCTAAGTTTTTAAGGTAACTTGGGTGGTATAGTACTAAAGTTCTGGTCCTATTCTTTCATCCTACGTGTACGTCATGCTGACACACTTCCGTATTTATTTTATATTTTATGTCAAACTTAGGTGGATCGCTGTCCACACATCCAAAGCGACTATTTTAATCACCCGTATTTCCAAAACCTAAGTTTTGACGGTAACCTGAGTGGTATAATACAGAATTTCTGGTCCTATTCTATCACTCTATGTGTACGTCATGTATCCACAATTCCTTATTTATTTTTATATTTCATGTCAAACTTAGACAAATCGCTGTCCGCACATCTCAATGCGACTAATTTAAACACCCGTATTTCCAAAACCTAAGTTTTTAAGGTAACTTGGGTGATATAGTACTAAAGTTCTGGACCTATTCTATCATCCTATGTGTATGTCATGTTGGCACACTTCCGTATTAATTTTATATTTCATGTCATACTTAGACAAATCGTTGTCCGCACATCGCATAGCGACTAATTTAATCACCCATATTTCCAAAACCTAAGTTTTTAAGGTAACTTGGGTGATATAGTACTAAAGTTCTGGACCTATTCTATCATCCTATGTGTATGTCATGTTGGCACACTTCCGTATTTATTTTATATTTCATGTCATACTTAGACAAATCGTTGTCCGCACATCGCGTAGCGACTACTTTAATCAGCCATATTTCCAAAACCTAAGTTTTTACGGTAACTTGGGTGGTATAATACAGAATTTCTGGTCCTATTCTATCACCCTATGTGTACGTCATGTATCCACAATTCCGTATTTATTTTTATTTTTCATGTCAAACTTAGACAAATCGCTGTCCGCACATCTCAATGCGACTAATTTAATCACCCGTATTTCCAAAACCTAAGTTTTTAAGGTAACTTGGGTGATATAGTACTAAAGTTCTGGACCTATTCTATCATCCTATGTGTACGTCATGTTGGCACACTTCCGTATTTATTTTATATTTCATGTCATACTTAGACAAATCGTTGTCCGCACATCGCAGAGCGACTACTTTAATCAGCCATATTTCCAAAACCTAAGTTTTTACGGTAACTTGGGTGGTATAATACAGAATTTCTGGTCCTACTCTATCACCCTATGTGTACGTCATGTATCCACAATTCCGTATTTATTTTTATATTTCATGTCAAACTTAGACAAATCGTTGTCCGCACATCGCATAGCGACTAATTTAATCACCCATATTTCCAAAACCTAAGTTTTTACGGTAACTTGGGTGGTATAGTACTAAAGTTCTGGACCTATTCTATCATCCTATGTGTACGTCATGTTGGCACACCTCAGTATTTGTTTTATATTTCGTGTCAAACTTCGAAAAATCGTTGTCCGCACATCGCATAGCGACTAATTTAATCACCCGTATTTCCAAAACCTAAATTTTGACGGTAACCTGAGTGGTATAATACAGAATTTCTGGTCCTATTCTATCACTCTATGTGTACGTCATGTATCCACAATTCCTTATTTATTTTTATATTTCATGTCAAATTAGACAAATCGCTGTCCGCACATCTCAATGCGACTAATTTAATCACCCGTATTTCCAAAACCTAAGTTTTTAAGGTAACTTGGGTGATATAGTACTAAAGTTCTGGACCTATTCTATCATCCTATGTGTATGTCATGTTGGCACACTTCCGTATTTATTTTATATTTCATGTCATACTTAGACAAATCGTTGTCCGCACATCGCATAGCGACTAATTTAATCACCCATATTTCCAAAACCTAAGTTTTTAAGGTAACTTGGGTGATATAGTATTAAAGTTCTGGACCTATTCTATCATCCTATTTGTATGTCATGTTGGCACACTTCCGTATTTATTTTATATTTCATGTCATACTTAGACAAATCGTTGTCCGCACATCGCATAGCGACTACTTTAATCAGCCATATTTCCAAAACCTAAGTTTTTTAGGTAACTTGGGTGGTATAATACAGAATTTCTGGTCCTATTCTATCACCCTATGTGTACGTCATGTATCCACAATTCCGTATTTATTTTTATATTTCATGTCAAACTTAGACAAATCGCTGTCCGCACATCTCAATGCGACTAATTTAATCACCCGTATTTCCAAAACCTAAGTTTTTAAGGTAACTTGGGTGATATAGTACTAAAGTTCTGGACCTATTCTATCATCCTATGTGTACGTCATGTTGGCACACCTCCGTATTTTTTTTATATTTCGAGTCAAATTTCGACAAATCTCTGTCCGCATATCTCAATGCGACTAATTTAATCATCCATATTTCCAAAACCTAAGTTTTTACGGTAACTTGGGTGGTATAATACAGAATTTCTGGTCCTATTCTATCACCCTATGTGTACGTCATGTATCCACAATTCCGTATTTATTTTTATATTTCATGTCAAACTTAGACAAATCGTTGTCCGCACATCGCATAGCGACTAATTTAATCACCCATATTTCCAAAACCTAAGTTTTTACGGTAACTTGGGTGGTATAGTACTAAAGTTCTGGACCTATTCTATCATCCTATGTGTACGTCATGTTGGCACACCTCCGTATTTTTTTTATATTTCGAGTCAAATTTCGACAAATCTCTGTCCGCATATCTCAATGCGACTAATTTAATCATCCATATTTCCAAAACCTAAGTTTTTACGGTAACTTGGGTGGTATAGTACTAAAGTTCTGGACCTATTCTATTATCCTATGTGTGTGTCATGTTGGTACACCTCCGTATTTTTTTTATATTTCGTGTCAAACTTCGACAAATCTCTGTCCGCACATCTCAATGCGACTGCTTTAATCAGCCATATTTCCAAAACCTAAGTTTTTACGGTAACTTGGGTGGTATAATACAGAAGTTCTGGTCCTATTCTATCACCCTACGTGTACGTAATGTTGGTACACCTCCGTATTTATTATTATATTTCATGTCATACTTAGACAAATCGTTGTCCGCACATCGCATAGCTACTAGTTTAATAACCCATATTTCCAAAACCTAAGTTTTTAAGGTAACTTGGGTGGTATAGTACTAAAGTTCTGGTCCTATTCTTTCATCCTACGTGTACGTAATGTTGGCACACCTCCGTATTTATTTTTATATTTCATGTCAAACTTAGAGAAATCGTTGTCCGCACATCGCATAGCGACTAATTTAATCACCCATATTTCCAAAACCTAAGTTTTTACGGTAACTTGGGTGGTATAGTACTAAAGTTCTGGACCTATTCTATCATCCTATGTGTACGTCATGTTGGCACACTTCCGTATTTATTTTATATTTCATGTCATACTTAGACAAATCGTTGTCCGCACATCGCATAGCGACTAATTTAATCACCCATATTTCCAAAACCTAAGTTTTTACGGTAACTTGGGTGGTATAGTACTAAAGTTCTGGACCTATTCTATCATCCTATGTGTACGTCATATTGGCACACCTCCGTATTTGTTTTATATTTCGTGTCAAACTTCGAAAAATCGTTGTCCGCACATCGCATAGCGACTAATTTAATCACCCATATTTCCAAAACCTAAGTTTTTACGGTAACTTGGTTGGTATAATATGGTATAATACTAAATTTCAGGACCTATTCTATCACCCTATGTGTACGTCATGTATCCACAATTCCGTATTTATTTTTATATTTCATGTCAAACTTAGACAAATCGTTGTCCGCACATCGCATAGCGACTAATTTAATCACCCATATTTCCAAAACCTAAGTTTTTACGGTAACTTGGGTGGTATAATACAGAAGTTCTGTCCTATTCTATCACCCTACGTGTACGTAATGTTGGCACACCTCCGTATTTATTATTATATTTCATGTCATACTTAGACAAATCGTTGTCCGCACATCGCATAGCGACTAATTTAATCACCCATATTTCCAAAACCTAAGTTTTTAAGGTAACTTGGGTGGTATATTACTAAAGTTCTGGTCCTATTCTTTCATCCTACGTGTACGTCATGCTGACACACTTCCGTATTTATTTTATATTTTATGTCAAACTTAGGTGGATCGCTGTCCACACATCCAAAGCGACTATTTTAATCACCCGTATTTCCAAAACCTAAATTTTGACGGTAACCTGAGTGGTATAATACAGAATTTCTGGTCCTATTCTATCACTCTATGTGTACGTCATGTATCCACAATTCCTTATTTATTTTTATATTTCATGTCAAACTTAGACAAATCGCTGTCCGCACATCTCAATGCGACTAATTTAATCACCCGTATTTCCAAAACCTAAGTTTTTAAGGTAACTTGGGTGATATAGTACTAAAGTTCTGGACCTATTCTATCATCCTATGTGTATGTCATGTTGGCACACTTCCGTATTTATTTTATATTTCATGTCATACTTAGACAAATCGTTGTCCGCACATCGCATAGCGACTAATTTAATCACCAATATTTCCAAAACCTAAGTTTTTAAGGTAACTTGGGTGATATAGTACTAAAGTTCTGGACCTATTCTATCATCCTATTTGTATGTCATGTTGGCACACTTCCGTATTTATTTTATATTTCATGTCATACTTAGACAAATCGTTGTCCGCACATCGCATAGCGACTACTTTAATCAGCCATATTTCCAAAACCTAAGTTTTTACGGTAACTTGGGTGGTATAATACAGAATTTCTGGTCCTATTCTATCACCCTATGTGTACGTCATGTATCCACAATTCCGTATTTATTTTTATATTTCATGTCAAACTTAGACAAATCGCTGTCCGCACATCTCAATGCGACTAATTTAATCACCCGTATTTCCAAAACCTAAGTTTTTAAGGTAACTTGGGTGATATAGTACTAAAGTTCTGGACCTATTCTATCATCCTATGTGTACGTCATGTTGGCACACTTCCGTATTTATTTTATATTTCATGTCATACTTAGACAAATCGTTGTCCGCACATCGCATAGCGACTACTTTAATCAGCCATATTTCCAAAACCTAAGTTTTTACGGTAACTTGGGTGGTAAAATACAGAATTTCTGGTCCTATTCTATCACCCTATGTGTACGTCATGTATCCACAATTCCGTATTTATTTTTATATTTCATGTCAAACTTAGACAAATCGTTGTCCGCACATCGCATAGCGACTAATTTAATCACCCATATTTCCAAAACCTAAGTTTTTACGGTAACTTGGGTGGTATAGTACTAAAGTTCTGGACCTATTCTATCATCCTATGTGTACGTCATGTTGGCACACCTCCGTATTTTTTTTATATTTCGAGTCAAATTTCGACAAATCTCTGTCCGCATATCTCAATGCGACTAATTTAATCATCCATATTTCCAAAACCTAAGTTTTTACGGTAACTTGGGTGGTATAGTACTAAAGTTCTGGACCTATTCTATTATCCTATGTGTGTGTCATGTTGGTACACCTCCGTATTTTTTTTATATTTCGTGTCAAACTTCGACAAATCTCTGTCCGCACATCTCAATGCGACTGCTTTAATCAGCCATATTTCCAAAACCTAAGTTTTTACGGTAACTTGGGTGGTATAATACAGAAGTTCTGGTCCTATTCTATCACCCTACGTGTACGTAATGTTGGTACACCTCCGTATTTATTATTATATTTCATGTCATACTTAGACAAATCGTTGTCCGCACATCGCATAGCTACTAGTTTAATAACCCATATTTCCAAAACCTAAGTTTTTAAGGTAACTTGGGTGGTATAGTACTAAAGTTCTGGTCCTATTCTTTCATCCTACGTGTACGTAATGTTGGCACACCTCCGTATTTATTTTTATATTTCATGTCAAACTTAGAGAAATCGTTGTCCGCACATCGCATAGCGACTAATTTAATCACCCATATTTCCAAAACCTAAGTTTTTACGGTAACTTGGGTGGTATAGTACTAAAGTTCTGGACCTATTCTATCATCCTATGTGTACGTCATGTTGGCACACCTCCGTATTTTTTTTATATATCGTGTCAAACTTCGACAAAACGTTGTCCGCACATCGCATAGCGACTAATTTAATCACCCATATTTCCAAAACCTAAGTTTTTACGGTAACTTGGGTGGTATAATACAGAAGTTCTGGTCCTATTCTATCACCCTATGTGTACGTCATGTATCCACAATTCCGTATTTATTTTTATATTTCATGTCAAACTTAGACAAATCGCTGTCCGCACATCTCAATGCGACTACTTTAATCACCCATATTTCCAAAACCTAAGTTTTTACGGTAACTTGGGTGGTATACTACTAAAGTTCTGGACCTATTCTATCATCCTATGTGTACGTCATGTTGGCACACCTCCGTATTTTTTTATATTTCGTGTCAAACTTCGACAAATCTCTGTCCGCACATCTCAATGCGACTACTTTAATCAGCCATATTTCCAAAACCTAAGTTTTTACGGTAACTTGGGTGGTATAATACAGAAGTTCTGGTCCTATTCTATCACCCTACGTGTACGTAATGTTGGAACACCTCCGTATTTATTATTATATTTCATGTCATACTTAGACAAATCGTTGTCCGCACATCGCATAGCGACTAATTTAATCACCCATATTTCCAAAACCTAAGTTTTTAAGGTGACTTGGGTGGTATAGTACTAAAGTTCTGGTCCTATTCTTTCATCCTACGTGTACGTCATGCTGACACACTTCAGTATTTATTTTATATTTTATGTCAAACTTAGGTGGATCGCTGTCCACACATCCAAAGCGACTATTTTAATCACCCGTATTTCCAAAACCTAACTTTTGACGGTAACCTGAGTGGTATAATAATATAGTTCTAATCCTATTCTATCACCCAATGTGTACGTCATGTATCCAAAATTCCATATTTATTTTTATATTTCATGTCAAACTTAGACAAATCGTTGTCCGCACATCGCATAGCGACTAATTTAATCACCCATATTTCCAAAACCTAAGTTTTTAAGGTAACTTGGGTGGTATAGTACTAAAGTTCTGGTCCTATTCTTTCATCCTATGTGTACGTCATGTTGGCACACTTCCGTATTTATTTTATTTTTCATGTCATACTTTGACAAATCGCTGTCCGCACATCTCAATGCGACTACTTTAATCAGCCATATTTCCAAAACCTAAGTTTTTACGGTAACTTGGGTGGTATAATACAGAAGTTCTGGTCCTATTCTATCACCCTATGTGTACGTCATGTATCCACAATTCCGTATTTATTATTATATTTCATGTCAAACTTAGACAAATCGCTGTCCGCACATCTCAATGCGACTAATTTAATCACCCGTAATTCCAAAACCTAAGTTTTTAAGGTAACTTGGGTGGTATAGTACTAAAGTTCTGGACCTATTCTATCATCCTATGTGTACGTCATGTTGGCACACTTCCGTATTTATTTTATATTTCATGTCATACTTAGACAAATCGTTGTCCGCACATCGCATAGCGACTACTTTAATCAGCCATATTTCCAAAACCTAAGTTTTTACGGTAACTTGGGTGGTATAATACAGAATTTCTGGTCCTATTCTATCACCCTATGTGTACGTCATGTATCCACAATTCCGTATTTATTTTTATATTTCATGTCAAACTTAGACAAATCGTTGTCCGCACATCGCATAGCGACTAATTTAATCACCCATATTTCCAAAACCTAAGTTTTTACGGTAACTTGGGTGGTATAGTACTAAAGTTCTGGACCTATTCTATCATCCTATGTGTACGTCATGTTGGCACACCTCCGTATTTTTTTTATATTTCGAGTCAAATTTCGACAAATCTCTGTCCGCATATCTCAATGCGACTAATTTAATCATCCATATTTCCAAAACCTAAGTTTTTACGGTAACTTGGGTGGTATAGTACTAAAGTTCTGGACCTATTCTATTATCCTATGTGTGTGTCATGTTGGTACACCTCCGTATTTTTTTTATATTTCGTGTCAAACTTCGACAAATCTCTGTCCGCACATCTCAATGCGACTGCTTTAATCAGCCATATTTCCAAAACCTAAGTTTTTACGGTAACTTGGGTGGTATAATACAGAAGTTCTGGTCCTATTCTATCACCCTACGTGTACGTAATGTTGGTACACCTCCGTATTTATTATTATATTTCATGTCATACTTAGACAAATCGTTGTCCGCACATCGCATAGCTATAGTTTAATAACCCATATTTCCAAAACCTAAGTTTTTAAGGTAACTTGGGTGGTATAGTACTAAAGTTCTGGTCCTATTCTTTCATCCTACGTGTACGTAATGTTGGCACACCTCCGTATTTATTTTTATATTTCATGTCAAACTTAGAGAAATCGTTGTCCGCACATCGCATAGCGACTAATTTAATCACCCATATTTCCAAAACCTAAGTTTTTACGGTAACTTGGGTGGTATAGTACTAAAGTTCTGGACCTATTCTATCATCCTATGTGTACGTCATGTTGGCACACCTCCGTATTTTTTTTATATATCGTGTCAAACTTCGACAAAACGTTGTCCGCACATCGCATAGCGACTAATTTAATCACCCATATTTCCAAAACCTAAGTTTTTACGGTAACTTGGGTGGTATAATACAGAAGTTCTGGTCCTATTCTATCACCCTATGTGTACGTCATGTATCCACAATTCCGTATTTATTTTTATATTTCATGTCAAACTTAGACAAATCGCTGTCCGCACATCTCAATGCGACTACTTTAATCACCCATATTTCCAAAACCTAAGTTTTTACGGTAACTTGGGTGGTATAGTACTAAAGTTCTGGACCTATTCTATCATCCTATGTGTACGTCATGTTGGCACACCTACGTATTTTTTTCATATTTCTTGTCAAACTTCGACAAATCTCTGTCCGCACATCTCAATGCGACTACTTTAATCAGCCATATTTCCAAAACCTAAGTTTTTACGGTAACTTGGGTGGTATAATACAGAAGTTCTGGTCCAATTCTATCACCCTACGTGTACGTAATGTTGGCACACCTCCGTATTTATTAATATATTTCATGTCATACTTAGACAAATCGTTGTCCGCACATCGCATAGCGACTAATTTAATCACCCATATTTCCAAAACCTAAGTTTTTAAGGTTACTTGGGTGGTATATACTAAAGTTCTGGTCCTATTCTTTCATCCTACGTGTACGTCATGCTGACACACTTCCGTATTTATTTTATATTTTATGTCAAACTTAGGTGGATCGCTGTCCACACATCCAAAGCGACTATTTTAATCACCCGTATTTCCAAAACCTAAGTTTTGACGGTAACCTGAGTTGTATAATAATATAGTTCTAATCCTATTCTATCACCCAATGTGTACGTCATGTATCCAAAATTCCGTATTTATTTTTATATTTCATGTCAAACTTAGACAAATCGTTGTCCGCACATCGCATAGCGACTAATTTAATCACCCATATTTCCAAAACCTAAGTTTTTCAGGTAACTTGGGTGGTATAGTACTAAAGTTCTGGTCCTATTCTTTCATCCTATGTGTACGTCATGTTGGCACACTTCCGTATTTATTTTATTTTTCATGTCATACTTTGACAAATCGCTGTCCGCACATCTCAATGCGACTACTTTAATCAGCCATATTTCCAAAACCTAAGTTTTTACGGTAACTTGGGTGGTATAATACAGAAGTTCTGGTCCTATTCTATCACCCTATGTGTACGTCATGTATCCACAATTCCGTATTTATTATTATATTTCATGTCAAACTTAGACAAATCGCTGTCCGCACATCTCAATGCGACTAATTTAATCACCCGTAATTCCAAAACCTAAGTCTTTAAGGTAACTTGGGTGGTATAGTACTAAAGTTCTGGACCTATTCTATCATCCTATGTGTACGTCATGTTGGCACACCTCCGTATTTTTTTTATATTATATGTCAAACTTCGACAAATGTCTGTCCGCACATCTCAATGCGACTACTTTAATCAGCGATATTTCCAAAACCTAAGTTTTTGCGGTAACTTGGGTGGTATAATATAGAAGTTCTGGTCCTATTCTATCACCCTACGTGTACGTAATGTTGGCACACCTCCGTATTTATTATTATATTTCATGTCATACTTAAACAAATCGTTGTCCGCACATCGCATAGCGACTAATTTAATCACCCATATTTCCAAAACCTAAGTTTTTACGGTAACTTGGGTGGTATAATACAGAAGTTCTGGTCCTATTCTATCACCCTATGTGTACGTCATGTATCCACAATTCCGTATTTATTTTTATATTTCATGTCAAACTTAGACAAATCGCTGTCCGCACATCTCAATGCGACTACTTTAATCACCCATATTTCCAAAACCTAAGTTTTTACGGTAACTTGGGTGGTATAGTACTAAAGTTCTGGACCTATTCTATCATCCTATGTGTACGTCATGTTGGCACACCTACGTATTTTTTTCATATTTCTTGTCAAACTTCGACAAATCTCTGTCCGCACATCTCAATGCGACTACTTTAATCAGCCATATTTCCAAAACCTAAGTTTTTACGGTAACTTGGGTGGTATAATACAGAAGTTCTGGTCCTATTCTATCACCCTACGTGTACGTAATGTTGGCACACCTCCGTATTTATTAATATATTTCATGTCATACTTAGACAAATCGTTGTCCGCACATCGCATAGCGACTAATTTAATCACCCATATTTCCAAAACCTAAGTTTTTAAGGTTACTTGGGTGGTATATACTAAAGTTCTGGTCCTATTCTTTCATCCTACGTGTACGTCATGCTGACACACTTCCGTATTTATTTTATATTTTATGTCAAACTTAGGTGGATCGCTGTCCACACATCCAAAGCGACTATTTTAATCACCCGTATTTCCAAAACCTAAGTTTTGACGGTAACCTGAGTTGTATAATAATATAGTTCTAATCCTATTCTATCACCCAATGTGTACGTCATGTATCCAAAATTCCGTATTTATTTTTATATTTCATGTCAAACTTAGACAAATCGTTGTCCGCACATCGCATAGCGACTAATTTAATCACCCATATTTCCAAAACCTAAGTTTTTACGGTAACTTGGGTAGTATAATACAGAAGTTCTGGTCCTATTCTTTCACCCTATATGTACGTCATGTATCCACAATTCCGTATTTATTTTTATATTTCAAGTCAAAATTAGACAAATCGCTGTCCGCACATCTCAATGCGACTACTTTAATCAGCCATATTTCCAAAACCTAAGTTTTTACGGTAACTTGGGTGGTATAGTACTAAAGTTCTGGACCTATTCTATCATCCTATGTGTACGTCATGTTGGCACACCTCCGTATTTTTTTTATATTTCGTGTCGAACTTCGACAAATCTCTGTCCGCACATCTCAATGCGACTACTTTAATCAGCCATATTTCCAAAACCTAAGTTTTTACGGTAACTTGGGTGGTATAATACAGAAGTTCTGGTCCTATTCTATCACCCTACGTGTACGTAATGTTGGCACACCTCCGTATTTATTATTATATTTCATGTCATACTTAGACAAATCGTTGTCCGCACTTCGCATAGCGACTAATTTAATCACCCATATTTCCAAAACCTAAGTTTTTAAGGTAACTTGGGTGGTATAGTACTAAAGTTCTGGTCCTATTCTTTCATCCTATGTGTACGTCATGTTGGCACACTTCCGTATTTATTTTATTTTTCATGTCATACTTTGACAAATCGCTGTCCGCACATCTCAATGCGACTACTTTAATCAGCCATATTTCCAAAACCTAAGTTTTTACGGTATTTTGGGTTGTATAATACAGAAATTCTGGTCCTATTCTATCACCCTATGTGTACGTCATGTAGCCACAATTCCGTATTTATTTTTATATTTCATGTCATACTTAGACAAATCGTTGTCCGCACATCGCATAGCGACAAATTTAATCACCCATATTTCCAAAACCTAAGTTTTTACGGTAACTTGGGTGGTATAATATGGTATAATACTAAATTACAGGACCTATTTTATCACCCTATGTGTACGTCATGTATTCACAATTCCGTATTTATTTTTATATTTCATGTCAAACTTAGACACATCGTTGTCCGCACATCGCATAGCGACTATTTTAATCACCCATATTTCCAAAACCTAAGTTTTACGGTAACTTGGGTGGTATAGTACTAAAGTTCTGGACCTATTCTATCATCCTATGTGTACGTCATGTTGTAACACCTCCGTATTTTTTTTATATTTCGTGTCAAATTTCGACAAATCTCTGTCCGCACATCTCAATGCGACTACTTTAATCAGCCATATTTCCAAAACCTAAGTTTTTACGGTAACTTGGGTGGTATAGTACTAAAGTTCTGGACCTATTCTATTATCCTATGTGTACGTCATGTTGGCACACCTCCGTATTTTTTTTATATTTCGTGTCAAACTTCGACAAATCTCTGTCCGCACATCTCAATGCGACTGATTTAATCAGCCATATTTCCAAAACCTAAGTTTTTACGGTAACTTGGGTGGTATAATACAGAAGTTCTGGTCCTATTCTATCACCCTATGTGTACGTCATGTATCCACAATTCCGTATTTATTTTTATATTTCATGTCAAACTTAGACAAATCGCTGTCCGCACATCTCAATGCGACTACTTTAATCACCCATATTTCCAAAACCTAAGTTTTTACTAAAGTTCTGGACCTATTCTATCATCCTATGTGTACGTCATGTTGGCACACCTACGTATTTTTTTCATATTTCGTGTCAAACTTCGACAAATCTCTGTCCGCACATCTCAATGCGACTACTTTAATCAGCCATATTTCCAAAACCTAAGTTTTTACGGTAACTTGGGTGGTATAATACAGAAGTTCTGGTCCTATTCTATCACCCTACGTGTACGTAATGTTGGCACACCTCCGTATTTATTAATATATTTCATGTCATACTTAGACAAATCGTTGTCCGCACATCGCATAGCGACTAATTTAATCACCCATATTTCCAAAACCTAAGTTTTTAAGGTGACTTGGGTGGTATATACTAAAGTTCTGGTCCTATTCTTTCATCCTACGTGTACGTCATGCTGACACACTTCCGTATTTATTTTATATTTTATGTCAAACTTAGGTGGATCGCTGTCCACACATCCAAAGCGACTATTTTAATCACCCGTATTTCCAAAACCTAAGTTTTGACGGTAACCTGAGTTGTATAATAATATAGTTCTAATCCTATTCTATCACCCAATGTGTACGTCATGTATCCAAAATTCCGTATTTATTTTTATATTTCATGTCAAACTTAGACAAATCGTTGTCCGCACATCGCATAGCGACTAATTTAATCACCCATATTTCCAAAACCTAAGTTTTTACGGTAACTTGGGTAGTATAATACAGAAGTTCTGGTCCTATTCTATCACCCTATGTGTACGTCATGTATCCACAATTCCGTATTTATTTTTATATTTCAAGTCAAACTTAGACAAATCGCTGTCCGCACATCTCAATGCGACTACTTTAATCAGCCATATTTCCAAAACCTAAGTTTTTACGGTAACTTGGGTGGTATAGTACTAAAGTTCTGGACCTATTCTATCATCCTATGTGTACGTCATGTTGGCACACCTCCGTATTTTTTTTATATTTCGTGTCGAACTTCGACAAATCTCTGTCCGCACATCTCAATGCGACTACTTTAATCAGCCATATTTCCAAAACCTAAGTTTTTACGGTAACTTGGGTGGTATAATACAGAAGTTCTGGTCCTATTCTATCACCCTACGTGTACGTAATGTTGGCACACCTCCGTATTTACTATTATATTTCATGTCATACTTAGACAAATCGTTGTCCGCACATCGCATAGCGACTAATTTAATCACCCATATTTCCAAAACCTAAGTTTTTAAGGTAACTTGGGTGGTATAGTACTAAAGTTCTGGTCCTATTCTTTCATCCTATGTGTACGTCATGTTGGCACACTTCCGTATTTATTTTATTTTTCATGTCATACTTTGACAAATCGCTGTCCGCACATCTCAATGCGACTACTTTAATCAGCCATATTTCCAAAACCTAAGTTTTTACGGTATTTTGGGTTGTATAATACAGAAATTCTGGTCCAATTCTATCACCCTATGTGTACGTCATGTAGCCACAATTCCGTATTTATTTTTATATTTCATGTCATACTTAGACAAATCGTTGTCCGCACATCGCATAGCGACTAATTTAATCACCCATATTTCCAAAACCTAAGTTTTTACGGTAACTTGGGTGGTATAATATGGTATAATACTAAATTTCAGGACCTATTCTATCACCCTATGTGTACGTCATGTATTCACAATTCCGTATTTATTTTTATATTTCATGTCAAACTTAGACACATCGTTGTCCGCACATCGCATAGCGACTATTTTAATCACCCATTTTTCCAAAACCTAAGTTTTACGGTAACTTGGGTGGTATAGTACTAAAGTTCTGGACCTATTCTATCATCCTATGTGTACGTCATGTTGTAACACCTCCGTATTTTTTTTATATTTCGTGTCAAATTTCGACAAATCTCTGTCCGCACATCTCAATGCGACTACTTTAATCAGCCATATTTCCAAAACCTAAGTTTTTACGGTAACTTGGGTGGTATAGTACTAAAGTTCTGGACCTATTCTATTATCCTATGTGTACGTCATGTTGGCACACCTCCGTATTTTTTTTATATTTCGTGTCAAACTTCGACAAATCTCTGTCCGCACATCTCAATGCGACTGCTTTAATCAGCCATATTTCCAAAACCTAAGTTTTTACGGTAACTTGGGTGGTATAATACAGAAGTTCTGGTCCTATTCTATCACCCTATGTGTACGTCATGTATCCACAATTCCGTATTTATTTTTATATTTCATGTCAAACTTAGACAAATCGCTGTCCGCACATCTCATTGCGACTACTTTAATCACCCATATTTCCAAAACCTAAGTTTTTACGGTAACTTGGGTGGTATAGTACTAAAGTTCTGGACCTATTCTATCATCCTATGTGTACGTCATGTTGGCACACCTACGTATTTTTTTCATATTTCGTGTCAAACTTCGACAAATCTCTGTCCGCACATCTCAATGCGACTACTTTAATCAGCCATATTTCCAAAACCTAAGTTTTTACGGTAACTTGGGTGGTATAATACAGAAGTTCTGGTCCTATTCTATCACCCTACGTGTACGTAATGTTGGCACACCTCCGTATTTATTAATATATTTCATGTCATACTTAGACAAATCGTTGTCCGCACATCGCATAGCGACTAATTTAATCACCCATATTTCCAAAACCTAAGTTTTTAAGGTGACTTGGGTGGTATATACTAAAGTTCTGGTCCTATTCTTTCATCCTACGTGTACGTCATGCTGACACACTTCCGTATTTATTTTATATTTTATGTCAAACTTAGGTGGATCGCTGTCCACACATCCAAAGCGACTATTTTAATCACCCGTATTTCCAAAACCTAAGTTTTGACGGTAACCTGAGTTGTATAATAATATAGTTCTAATCCTATTCTATCACCCAATGTGTACGTCATGTATCCAAAATTCCGTATTTATTTTTATATTTCATGTCAAACTTAGACAAATCGTTGTCCGCACATCGCATAGCGACTAATTTAATCACCCATATTTCCAAAACCTAAGTTTTTACGGTAACTTGGGTAGTATAATACAGAAGTTCTGGTCCTATTCTATCACCCTATGTGTACGTCATGTATCCACAATTCCGTATTTATTTTTATATTTCAAGTCAAACTTAGACAAATCGCTGTCCGCACATCTCAATGCGACTACTTTAATCAGCCATATTTCCAAAACCTAAGTTTTTACGGTAACTTGGGTGGTATAGTACTAAAGTTCTGGACCTATTCTATCATCCTATGTGTACGTCATGTTGGCACACCTCCGTATTTTTTTTATATTTCGTGTCGAACTTCGACAAATCGCTGTCCGCACATCTCAATGCGACTACTTTAATCAGCCATATTTCCAAAACCTAAGTTTTTACGGTATTTTGGGTTGTATAATACAGAAATTCTGGTCCTATTCTATCACCCTATGTGTACGTCATGTAGCCACAATTCCGTATTTATTTTTATATTTCATGTCATACTTAGACAAATCGTTGTCCGCACATCGCATAGCGACTAATTTAATCACCCATATTTCCAAAACTTAAGTTTTTACGGTAACTTGGGTGGTATAATATGGTATAATACTAAATTTCAGGACCTATTCTATCACCCTATGTGTACGTCATGTATTCACAATTCCGTATTTATTTTTATATTTCATGTCAAACTTAGACACATCGTTGTCCGCACATCGCATAGCGACTATTTTAATCACCCATATTTCCAAAACCTAAGTTTTACGGTAACTTGGGTGGTATAGTACTAAAGTTCTGGACCTATTCTATCATCCTATGTGTACGTCATGTTGTAACACCTCCGTATTTTTTTTATATTTCGTGTCAAATTTCGACAAATCTCTGTCCGCACATCTCAATGCGACTACTTTAATCAGCCATATTTCCAAAACCTAAGTTTTTACGGTAACTTGGGTGGTATAGTACTAAAGTTCTGGACCTATTCTATTATCCTATGTGTACGTCATGTTGGCACACCTCCGTATTTTTTTTATATTTCGTGTCAAACTTCGACAAATCTCTGTCCGCACATCTCAATGCGACTGCTTTAATCAGCCATATTTCCAAAACCTAAGTTTTTACGGTAACCTGGGTGGTATAATACAGACGTTCTGGTCCTATTCTATCACCCTATGTGTACGTCATGTATCCACAATTCCGTATTTATTTTTATATTTCATGTCAAACTTAGACAAATCGCTGTCCGCACATCTCATTGCGACTACTTTAATCACCCATATTTCCAAAACCTAAGTTTTTACGGTAACTTGGGTGGTATAGTACTAAAGTTCTGGACCTATTCTATCATCCTATGTGTACGTCATGTTGGCACACCTACGTATTTTTTTCATATTTCGTGTCAAACTTCGACAAATCTCTGTCCGCACATCTCAATGCGACTACTTTAATCAGCCATATTTCCAAAACCTAAGTTTTTACGGTAACTTGGGTGGTATAATACAGAAGTTCTGGTCCTATTCTATCACCCTACGTGTACGTAATGTTGGCACACCTCCGTATTTATTAATATATTTCATGTCATACTTAGACAAATCGTTGTCCGCACATCGCATAGCGACTAATTTAATCACCCATATTTCCAAAACCTAAGTTTTTAAGGTGACTTGGGTGGTATATACTAAAGTTCTGGTCCTATTCTTTCATCCTACGTGTACGTCATGCTGACACACTTCCGTATTTATTTTATATTTTATGTCAAACTTAGGTGGATCGCTGTCCACACATCCAAAGCGACTATTTTAATCACCCGTATTTCCAAAACCTAAGTTTTGACGGTAACCTGAGTTGTATAATAATATAGTTCTAATCCTATTCTATCACCCAATGTGTACGTCATGTATCCAAAATTCCGTATTTATTTTTATATTTCATGTCAAACTTAGACAAATCGTTGTCCGCACATCGCATAGCGACTAATTTAATCACCCATATTTCCAAAACCTAAGTTTTTACGGTAACTTGGGTAGTATAATACAGAAGTTCTGGTCCTATTCTATCACCCTATGTGTACGTCATGTATCCACAATTCCGTATTTATTTTTATATTTCAAGTCAAACTTAGACAAATCGCTGTCCGCACATCTCAATGCGACTACTTTAATCAGCCATATTTCCAAAACCTAAGTTTTTACGGTAACTTGGGTGGTATAGTACTAAAGTTCTGGACCTATTCTATCATCCTATGTGTACGTCATGTTGGCACACCTCCGTATTTTTTTTATATTTCGTGTCGAACTTCGACAAATCTCTGTCCGCACATCTCAATGCGACTACTTTAATCAGCCATATTTCCAAAACCTAAGTTTTTACGGTAACTTGGGTGGTATAATACAGAAGTTCTGGTCCTATTCTATCACCCTACGTGTACGTAATGTTGGCACACCTCCGTATTTATTATTATATTTCATGTCATACTTAGACAAATCGTTGTCCGCACATCGCATAGCGACTAATTTAATCACCCATATTTCCAAAACCTAAGTTTTTAAGGTAACTTGGGTGGTATAGTACTAAAGTTCTGGTCCTATTCTTTCATCCTATGTGTACGTCATGTTGGCACACTTCCGTATTTATTTTATTTTTCATGTCATACTTTGACAAATCGCTGTCCGCACATCTCAATGCGACTACTTTAATCAGCCATATTTCCAAAACCTAAGTTTTTACGGTATTTTGGGTTGTATAATACAGAAATTCTGGTCCTATTCTATCACCCTATGTGTACGTCATGTAGCCACAATTCCGTATTTATTTTTATATTTCATGTCATACTTAGACAAATCGTTGTCCGCACATCGCATAGCGACTAATTTAATCACCCATATTTCCAAAACTTAAGTTTTTACGGTAACTTGGGTGGTATAATATGGTATAATACTAAATTTCAGGACCTATTCTATCACCCTATGTGTACGTCATGTATTCACAATTCCGTATTTATTTTTATATTTCATGTCAAACTTAGACACATCGTTGTCCGCACATCGCATAGCGACTATTTTAATCACCCATATTTCCAAAACCTAAGTTTTACGGTAACTTGGGTGGTATAGTACTAAAGTTCTGGACCTATTCTATCATCCTATGTGTACGTCATGTTGTAACACCTCCGTATTTTTTTTATATTTCGTGTCAAATTTCGACAAATCTCTGTCCGCACATCTCAATGCGACTACTTTAATCAGCCATATTTCCAAAACCTAAGTTTTTACGGTAACTTGGGTGGTATAGTACTAAAGTTCTGGACCTATTCTATTATCCTATGTGTACGTCATGTTGGCACACCTCCGTATTTTTTTTATATTTCGTGTCAAACTTCGACAAATCTCTGTCCGCACATCTCAATGCGACTGCTTTAATCAGCCATATTTCCAAAACCTAAGTTTTTACGGTAACCTGGGTGGTATAATACAGAAGTTCTGGTCCTATTCTATCACCCTACGTGTACGTAATATTGGCACACCTCCGTATTTATTATTATATTTCATGTCATACTTAGACAAATCGTTGTCCGCACATCGCATAGCGACTAGTTTAATCACCCATATTTCCAAAACCTAAGTTTTTAAGGTAACTTGGGTGGTATAGTACTAAAGTTCTGGTCCTATTCTTTCATCCTACGTGTACGTAATGTTGGCACACCTCCGTATTTATTTTTATATATTATGTCAAACTTAGACAAATCGTTGTCCGCACATCGCATAGCGACTAATTTAATCACCCATATTTCCAAAACCTAAGTTTTTACGGTAACTTTGGTGGTATAGTACTAAATTTCAGGACCTATTCTATCATCCTATGTGTACGTCATGTTGGCACACCTCCGTATTTTTTATATATTTCGTGTCAAACTTCGACAAATCGTTGTCCGCACATCGCATAGCGACTAATTTAATCACCCATATTTCCAGAACCTAAGTTTTTACGGTAACTTGGGTGGTATAATACAGAAGTTCTGGTCCTATTCTATCACCCTATGTGTACGTCATGTATCCACAATTCCGTATTTATTTTTATATTTCATGTCAAACTTAGACAAATCGCTGTCTGCACATCTCAATGCGACTACTTTAATCACCCATATTTCCAAAACCTAAGTTTTTACGGTAACTTGGGTGGTATAGTACTAAAGTTCTGGACCTATTCTATCATCCTATGTGTACGTCATGTTGGCACACCTCCGTATTTTTTTTATATTTCGTTTCAAACTTCGACAAATCTCTGTCCGCACATCTCAATGCGACTACTTTAATCAGCCATATTTCCAAAACCTAAGTTTTTACGGTAACTTGGGTGGTATAATACAGAAGTTCTGGTCCTATTTCATCACCCTACGTGTACGTCATGCTGACACACTTCCGTATTTATTTTATATTTTATGTCAAACTTAGGTGTATCGCTGTCCACACATCCAAAGCGACTATTTTAATCACCCGTATTTCCAAAACCTAAGTTTTGACGGTAACATGAGTGGTATAATAATATAGTTCTAATCCTATTCTATCACCCAATGTTTACGTCATGTATCCAAAATTCCGTATTTATTTTTATATTTCATGTCAAACTTAGACAAATCGTTGTCCGCACATCGCATAGCGACTAATTTAATCACCCATATTTCCAAAACCTAAGTTTTTACGGTAACTTTGGTGGTATAGTACTAAATTTCAGGACCTATTCTATCATCCTATGTGTACGTCATGTTGGCACACCTCCGTATTTTTTATATATTTCGTGTCAAACTTCGACAAATCGTTGTCCGCACATCGCATAGCGACTAATTTAATCACCCATATTTCCAGAACCTAAGTTTTTACGGTAACTTGGGTGGTATAGTACTAAAGTTCTGGACCCATTCTATCATCCTATGTGTACGTCATGTTGGCACACCTCCGTATTTTTTTTTAATTCGTGTCAAACTTCGACAAATTGTTGTCCGCACATCGCATAGCGACTAATTTAATCACCCATATTTCCAAAACCTAAGTTTTTACGGTAACTTGGGTGGTATAATACAGAAGTTCTGGTCCTATTCTATCACCCTACGTGTACGTAATGTTTGCACACCTGCGTATTTATTATTATATTTCATGTCATACTTAGACAAATCGTTGTCCGCACATCGCATAGCGACTAATTTAATCACCCATATTTCCAAAACCTAAGTTTTTAAGGTGACTTGGGTGGTATAGTACTAAAGTTCTGGTCCTATTCTTTCATCCTACGTGTACGTCATGCTGACACACTTCCGTATTTATTTTATATTTTATGTCAAACTTAGGTGTATCGCTGTCCACACATCCAAAGCGACTATTTTAATCACCCGTATTTCCAAAACCTAAGTTTTGACGGTAACATGAGTGGTATAATAATATAGTTCTAATCCTATTCTATCACCCAATGTTTACGTCATGTATCCAAAATTCCGTATTTATTTTTATATTTCATGTCAAACTTAGACAAATCGTTGTCCGCACATCGCATAGCGACTAATTTAATCACCCATATTTCCAAAACCTAAGTTTTTACGGTAACTTGGGTGGTATAATACAGAAGTTCTGGTCCTATTCTATCACCCTATGTGTACGTCATGTATCCACAATTCCGTATTTATTTTTATATTTCATGTCAAACTTAGACAAATCGCTATCCGCACATCTCAATGCGACTACTTTAATCAGCCATATTTCCAAAACCTAAGTTTTTACGGTAACTTGGGTGGTATAGTACTAAAGTTCTGGACCTATTCTATCATCCTATGTGTACGTCATGTTGGCACACCTCCGTATTTTTTTTATATTTCGTGTCAAACTTCGACAAATCGTTGTCCGCACATCGCATAGCGACTAATTTAATCACCCATATTTCCAGAACCTAAGTTTTTACGGTAACTTGGGTGGTATAATACAGAAGTTCTGGTCCTATTCTATCACCCTATGTGTACGTCATGTATCCACAATTCCGTATTTATTTTTATATTTCATGTCAAACTTAGACAAATCGCCGTCCGCACATCTCAATGCGACTACTTTAATCAGCCATATTTCCAAAACCTAAGTTTTTACGGTAACTTGGGTGGTATAATACAGAAGTTCTGGTCCTATTCTATCACCCTACGTGTACGTAATGTTAGCACACCTCCGTATTTATTATTATATTTCATGTCATACTTAGACAAATCGTTGTCCGCACATCGCATAGCGACTAATTTAATCACCCATATTTCCAAAACCTAAGTTTTTAAGGTAACTTGGGTGGTATAGTACTAAAGTTCTGGTCCTATTCTTTCATCCTATGTGTACGTCATGTTGGCACACTTCCGTATTTATTTTATTTTTCATGTCATACTATAACAAATCGCTGTCCGCACATCTCAATGCGACTACTTTAATCAGCCATATTTCCAAAACCTAAGTTTTTACGGTAACTTGGGTGGTATAATACAGAAGTTCTGGTCCTATTCTATCACCCTATGTGTACGTCATGTATCCACAATTCCGTATTTTTTATATATTTTATGTCAAACTTCGACAAATCTCTGTCCGCACATCTCAATGCGACTACTTTAATCAGCCATATTTCCAAAACCTAAGTTTTTACGGTAACTTGGGTGGTATAATACAGAAGTTCTGGTCCTATTCTATCACCCTATATGTACGTAATGTTGGCACACTTCCGTATTTTTTTTATATTTCGTGTCAAACTTCGACAAATCGTTGTCCGCACATCGCATAGCGACTAATTTAATCACCCATTTTTCCAAAACCTAAGTTTTTACGGTAACCTGGGTGGTATAATACAGAAGTTCTGGTCCTATTCTATCACCCTACGTGTACGTAATGTTGGCACACCTCCGTATTTATTATTATATTTCATGTCATACTTAGACAAATCGTTGTCCGCACATCGCATAGCGACTAGTTTAATCACCCATATTTCCAAAACCTAAGTTTTTAAGGTAACTTGGGTGGTATAGTACTAAAGTTCAGGTCCTATTCTTTCATCCTACGTGTACGTAATGTTGGCACACCTCCGTATTTATTTTTATATTTCATGTCAAACTTAGACAAATCGTTGTCCGCACATCGCATAGCGACTAATTTAATCACCCATATTTCCAAAACCTAAGTTTTTACGGTAACTTGGGTGGTATAGTACTAAATTTCAGGACCTATTCTATCATCCTATGTGTACGTCATGTTGGCACACCTCCGTATTTTTTTTATATTTCGTGTCAAAGTTCGACAAATCGTTGTCCGCACATCGCATAGCGACTAATTTAATCACCCATATTTCCAGAACCTAAGTTTTTACGGTAACTTGGGTGGTATAGTACTAAATTTCAGGACCTATTCTATTATCCTATGTGTACGTCATGTTGGCACACTTCCGTATTTATTTTATATTTCATGTCAAACTTAGACAAATCGTTGTCCGCACATCGCATAGCGACTAATTTAATCACCCATATTTCCAAAACCTAAGTTTTTACGGTAACTTTGGTGGTATAGTACTAAATTTCAGGACCTATTCTATCATCCTATGTGTACGTCATGTTGGCACACCTCCGTATTTTTTATATATTTCGTGTCAAACTTCGACAAATCGTTGTCCGCACATCGCATAGCGACTAATTTAATCACCCATATTTCCAGAACCTAAGTTTTTACGGTAACTTGGGTGGTATAATACAGAAGTTCTGGTCCTATTCTATCACCCTATGTGTACGTCATGTATCCACAATTCCGTATTTATTTTTATATTTCATGTCAAACTTAGACAAATCGCTGTCCGCACATCTCAATGCGACTACTTTAATCACCCATATTTCCAAAACCTAAGTTTTTACGGTAACTTGGGTGGTATAGTACTAAAGTTCTGGACCTATTCTATCATCCTATGTGTACGTCATGTTGGCACACCTCCGTATTTTTTTTATATTTCGTTTCAAACTTCGACAAATCTCTGTCCGCACATCTCAATGCGACTACTTTAATCAGCCATATTTCCAAAACCTAAGTTTTTACGGTAACTTGGGTGGTATAATACAGAAGTTCTGGTCCTATTTCATCACCCTACGTGTACGTCATGCTGACACACTTCCGTATTTATTTTATATTTTATGTCAAACTTAGGTGTATCGCTGTCCACACATCCAAAGCGACTATTTTAATCACCCGTATTTCCAAAACCTAAGTTTTGACGGTAACATGAGTGGTATAATAATATAGTTCTAATCCTATTCTATCACCCAATGTTTACGTCATGTATCCAAAATTCCGTATTTATTTTTATATTTCATGTCAAACTTAGACAAATCGTTGTCCGCACATCGCATAGCGACTAATTTAATTACCCATATTTCCAAAACCTAAGTTTTTACGGTAACTTTGGTGGTATAGTACTAAATTTCAGGACCTATTCTATCATCCTATGTGTACGTCATGTTGGCACACCTCCGTATTTTTTATATATTTCGTGTCAAACTTCGACAAATCGTTGTCCGCACATCGCATAGCGACTAATTTAATCACCCATATTTCCAGAACCTAAGTTTTTACGGTAACTTGGGTGGTATAGTACTAAAGTTCTGGACCCATTCTATCATCCTATGTGTACGTCATGTTGGCACACCTCCGTATTTTTTTTTAATTCGTGTCAAACTTCGACAAATTGTTGTCCGCACATCGCATAGCGACTAATTTAATCACCCATATTTCCAAAACCTAAGTTTTTACGGTAACTTGGGTGGTATAATACAGAAGTTCTGGTCCTATTCTATCACCCTACATGTACGTAATGTTTGCACACCTGCGTATTTATTATTATATTTCATGTCATACTTAGACAAATCGTTGTCCGCACATCGCATAGCGACTAATTTAATCACCCATATTTCCAAAACCTAAGTTTTTAAGGTGACTTGGGTGGTATAGTACTAAAGTTCTGGTCCTATTCTTTCATCCTACGTGTACGTCATGCTGACACACTTCCGTATTTATTTTATATTTTATGTCAAACTTAGGTGTATCGCTGTCCACACATCCAAAGCGACTATTTTAATCACCCGTATTTCCAAAACCTAAGTTTTGACGGTAACATGAGTGATATAATAATATAGTTCTAATCCTATTCTATCACCCAATGTTTACGTCATGTATCCAAAATTCCGTATTTATTTTTATATTTCATGTCAAACTTAGACAAATCGTTGTCCGCACATCGCATAGCGACTAATTTAATCACCCATATTTCCAAAACCTAAGTTTTTACGGTAACTTGGGTGGTATAATACAGAAGTTCTGGTCCTATTCTATCACCCTATGTGTACGTCATGTATCCACAATTCCGTATTTATTTTTATATTTCATGTCAAACTTAGACAAATCGCTATCCGCACATCTCAATGCGACTACTTTAATCAGCCATATTTCCAAAACCTAAGTTTTTACGGTAACTTGGGTGGTATAGTACTAAAGTTCTGGACCTATTCTATCATCCTATGTGTACGTCATGTTGGCACACCTCCGTATTTTTTTTATATTTCGTGTCAAACTTCGACAAATCGTTGTCCGCACATCGCATAGCGACTAATTTAATCACCCATATTTCCAGAACCTAAGTTTTTACGGTAACTTGGGTGGTATAATACAGAAGTTCTGGTCCTATTCTATCACCCTATGTGTACGTCATGTATCCACAATTCCGTATTTATTTTTATATTTCATGTCAAACTTAGACAAATCGCTGTCCGCACATCTCAATGCGACTACTTTAATCAGCCATATTTCCAAAACCTAAGTTTTTACGGTAACTTGGGTGGTATAATACAGAAGTTCTGGTCCTATTCTATCACCCTACGTGTACGTAATGTTAGCACACCTCCGTATTTATTATTATATTTCATGTCATACTTAGACAAATCGTTGTCCGCACATCGCATAGCGACTAATTTAATCACCCATATTTCCAAAACCTAAGTTTTTAAGGTAACTTGGGTGGTATAGTACTAAAGTTCTGGTCCTATTCTTTCATCCTATGTGTACGTCATGTTGGCACACTTCCGTATTTATTTTATTTTTCATGTCATACTATAACAAATCGCTGTCCGCACATCTCAATGCGACTACTTTAATCAGCCATATTTCCAAAACCTAAGTTTTTACGGTAACTTGGGTGGTATAATACAGAAGTTCTGGTCCTATTCTATCACCCTATGTGTACGTCATGTATCCACAATTCCGTATTTTTTATATATTTTATGTCAAACTTCGACAAATCTCTGTCCGCACATCTCAATGCGACTACTTTAATCAGCCATATTTCCAAAACCTAAGTTTTTACGGTAACTTGGGTGGTATAATACAGAAGTTCTGGTCCTATTCTATCACCCTATATGTACGTAATGTTGGCACACTTCCGTATTTTTTTTATATTTCGTGTCAAACTTCGACAAATCGTTGTCCGCACATCGCATAGCGACTAATTTAATCACCCATTTTTCCAAAACCTAAGTTTTTACGGTAACCTGGGTGGTATAATACAGAAGTTCTGGTCCTATTCTATCACCCTACGTGTACGTAATGTTGGCACACCTCCGTATTTATTATTATATTTCATGTCATACTTAGACAAATCGTTGTCCGCACATCGCATAGCGACTAGTTTAATCACCCATATTTCCAAAACCTAAGTTTTTAAGGTAACTTGGGTGGTATAGTACTAAAGTTCAGGTCCTATTCTTTCATCCTACGTGTACGTAATGTTGGCACACCTCCGTATTTATTTTTATATTTCATGTCAAACTTAGACAAATCGTTGTCCGCACATCGCATAGCGACTAATTTAATCACCCATATTTCCAAAACCTAAGTTTTTACGGTAACTTGGGTGGTATAGTACTAAATTTCAGGACCTATTCTATCATCCTATGTGTACGTCATGTTGGCACACCTCCGTATTTTTTTATATTTCGTGTCAAACTTCGACAAATCGTTGTCCGCACATCGCATAGCGACTAATTTAATCACCCATATTTCCAGAACCTAAGTTTTTACGGTAACTTGGGTGGTATAATACAGAAGTTCTGGTCCTATTCTATTACCCTATGTGTACGTCATGTATCCACAATTCCGTATTTATTTTTATATTTCATGTCAAACTTAGACAAATCGCTGTCCGCACATCTCAATGCGACTACTTTAATCACCCATATTTCCAAAACCTAAGTTTTTACGGTAACTTGGGTGGTATAGTACTAAAGTTCTGGACCTATTCTATCATCCTATGTGTACGTCATGTTGGCACACCTCCGTATTTGTTTTATATTTCGTGTCAAACTTCGACAAATCTCTGTCCGCACATCTCAATGCGACTACTTTAATCAGCCATATTTCCAAAACCTAAGTTTTTACGGTAACTTGGGTGGTATAATACAGAAGTTCTGGTCCTATTCTATCACCCTACGTGTACGTAATGTTGGCACACCTGCGTATTTATTATTATATTTCATGTCATACTTAGACAAATCGTTGTCCGCACATCGCATAGCGACTAATTTAATCACCCATATTTCCAAAACCTAAGTTTTTAAGGTGATTTGGGTGGTATAGTACTAAAGTTCTGGTCCTATTCTTTCATCCTGCGTGTACGTCATGCTGACACACTTCCGTATTTATTTTATATTTTATGTCAAACTTAGGTGTATCGCTGTCCACACATCCAAAGCGACTATTTTAATCACCCGTATTTCCAAAACCTAAGTTTTGACGGTAACATGAGTGGTATAATAATATAGTTCTAATCCTATTCTATCACCCAATGTGTACGTCATGTATCCAAAATTCCGTATTTATTTTTATATTTCATGTCAAACTTAGACAAATCGTTGTCCGCACATCGCATAGCGACTAATTTAATCACCCATATTTCCAAAACCTAAGTTTTTACGGTAACTTGGGTGGTATAGTACTAAATTTCAGGACCTATTCTATCATCCTATGTGTACGTCATGTTGGCACACCTCCGTATTTTTTTTATATTTCGTGTCAAACTTCGACAAATCGTTGTCCGCACATCGCATAGCGACTAATTTAATCACCCATATTTCCAGAACCTAAGTTTTTACGGTAACTTGGGTGGTATAATACAGAAGTTCTGGTCCTATTCTATCACCCTATGTTACGTCATGTATCCACAATTCCGTATTTATTTTTATATTTCATGTCAAACTTAGACAAATCGCTGTCCGCACATCTCAATGCGACTACTTTAATCAGCCATATTTCCAAAACCTAAGTTTTTACGGTAACTTGGGTGGTATAATACAGAAGTTCTGGTCCTATTCTATCACCCTACGTGTACGTAATGTTGGCACACCTCCGTATTTATTATTATATTTCATGTCATACTTAGACAAATCGTTGTCCGCACATCGCATAGCGACTAATTTAATCACCCATATTTCCAAACCTAAGTTTTTAAGGTAACTTGGGTGGTATAGTACTAAAATTCTGGTCCTATTCTTTCATCCTATGTGTACGTCATGTTGGCACACTTCCGTATTTATTTTATTTTTCATGTCATACTTTGACAAATCGCTGTCCGCACATCTCAATGCGACTACTTTAATCAGCCATATTTCCAAAACCTAAGTTTTTACGGTAACTTGGGTGGTATAATACAGAAGTTCTGGTCCTATTCTATCACCCTATGTGTACGTCATGTATCCACAATTCCGTATTTTTTATATATTTTATGTCAAACTTCGACAAATCTCTGTCCGCACATCTCAATGCGACTACTTTAATCAGCCATATTTCCAAAACCTAAGTTTTTACGGTAACTTGGGTGGTATAATACAGAAGTTCTGGTCCTATTCTATCACCCTATATGTACGTAATGTTGGCACACTTCCGTATTTTTTTTATATTTCGTGTCAAACTTCGACAAATCGTTGTCCGCACATCGCATAGCGACTAATTTAATCACCCATTTTTCCAAAACCTAAGTTTTCACGGTAACTTGGGTGGTATAGTACTAAAGTTCTGGTCCTATTCTATCATCCTATGTGTACGTCATGTTGGCACACCTCCGTATTTTTTTTATATTTCGTGTCAAACTTCGACAAATCTCTGTCCGCACATCTCAATGCGACTACTTTAATCAGCCATATTTCCAAAACCTAAGTTTTTAAGGTAACTTGGGTGGTATAATACTAAAGTTCTGAACCTATTCTATCATCCTATGTGTACGTCATGTTGGCACACCTCCGTATTTATTATTATATTTCATGTCATACTTAGACAAATCGTTGTCCGCACACCGCATAGCTACTAATTTAATCACCCATATTTCCAAAACCTAAGTTTTTAAGGTAACTTGGGTGGTATAGTACTAAAGTTCTGGTCCTATTCTTTCATCCTACGTGTACGTCATGCTGACACACTTCCGTATTTATTTTATATTTTATGTCAAACTTAGGTGTATCGCTGTCCACACATCCAAAGCGACTATTTTAATCACCCGTATTTCCAAAACCTAAGTTTTGACGGTAACATGAGTGGTATAATAATATAGTTCTAATCCTATTCTATCACCCAATGTGTACGTCATGTATCCAAAATTCCGTATTTATTTTTATATTTCATGTCAAACTTAGACAAATCGTTGTCCGCACATCGCATAGCGACTAATTTAATCACCCATATTTCCAAAACCTAAGTTTTTACGGTAACTTGGGTGGTATAATACAGAAGTTCTGGTCCTATTCTATCACCCTATGTTACGTCATGTATCCACAATTCCGTATTTATTTTTATATTTCATGTCAAACTTAGACAAATCGCTGTCCGCACATCTCAATGCGACTACTTTAATCACCCATATTTCCAAAACCTAAGTTTTTACGGTAACTTGGGTGGTATAGTACTAAAGTTCTGGACCTATTCTATCATCCTATGTGTACGTCATGTTGGCACACCTCCGTATTTGTTTTATATTTCGTGTCAAACTTCGACAGATCTCTGTCCGCACATCTCAATGCGACTACTTTAATCAGCCATATTTCCAAAACCTAAGTTTTTACGGTAACTTGGGTGGTATAATACAGAAGTTCTGGTCCTATTCTATCACCCTACGTGTACGTAATGTTGGCACACCTCCGTATTTATTATTATATTTCATGTCATACTTAGACAAATCGTTGTCCGCACATCGCATAGCGACTAATTTAATCACCCATATTTCCAAACCTAAGTTTTTAAGGTAACTTGGGTGGTATAGTACTAAAGTTCTGGTCCTATTCTTTCATCCTATGTGTACGTCATGTTGGCACACTTCCGTATTTATTTTATTTTTCATGTCATACTTTGACAAATCGCTGTCCGCACATCTCAATGCGACTACTTTAATCAGCCATATTTCCAAAACCTAAGTTTTTACGGTAACTTGGGTGGTATAATACAGAAGTTCTGGTCCTATTCTATCACCCTATGTGTACGTCATGTATCCACAATTCCGTATTTTTTATATATTTTATGTCAAACTTCGACAAATCTCTGTCCGCACATCTCAATGCGACTACTTTAATCAGCCATATTTCCAAAACCTAAGTTTTTACGGTAACTTGGGTGGTATAATACAGAAGTTCTGGTCCTATTCTATCACCCTATATGTACGTAATGTTGGCACACTTCCGTATTTTTTTTATATTTCGTGTCAAACTTCGACAAATCGTTGTCCGCACATCGCATAGCGACTAATTTAATCACCCATTTTTCCAAAACCTAAGTTTTCACGGTAACTTGGGTGGTATAGTACTAAAGTTCTGGTCCTATTCTATCATCCTATGTGTACGTCATGTTGGCACACCTCCGTATTTTTTTTATATTTCGTGTCAAACTTCGACAAATCTCTGTCCGCACATCTCAATGCGACTACTTTAATCAGCCATATTTCCAAAACCTAAGTTTTTAAGGTAACTTGGGTGGTATAATACTAAAGTTCTGAACCTATTCTATCATCCTATGTGTACGTCATGTTGGCACACCTCCGTATTTATTATTATATTTCATGTCATACTTAGACAAATCGTTGTCCGCACACCGCATAGCTACTAATTTAATCACCCATATTTCCAAAACCTAAGTTTTTAAGGTAACTTGGGTGGTATAGTACTAAAGTTCTGGTCCTATTCTTTCATCCTACGTGTACGTCATGCTGACACACTTCCGTATTTATTTTATATTTTATGTCAAACTTAGGTGTATCGCTGTCCACACATCCAAAGCGACTATTTTAATCACCCGTATTTCCAAAACCTAAGTTTTGACGGTAACATGAGTGGTATAATAATATAGTTCTAATCCTATTCTATCACCCAATGTGTACGTCATGTATCCAAAATTCCGTATTTATTTTTATATTTCATGTCAAACTTAGACAAATCGTTGTCCGCACATCGCATAGCGACTAATTTAATCACCCATATTTCCAAAACCTAAGTTTTTACGGTAACTTGGGTGGTATAATACAGAAGTTCTGGTCCTATTCTATCACCCTATGTGTACGTCATGTATCCACAATTCCGTATTTATTTTTATATTTCATGTCAAACTTAGACAAATCGCTGTCCGCACATCTCAATGCGACTACTTTAATCAGCCATATTTCCAAAACCTAAGTTTTTACGGTAACTTGGGTGGTATAGTACTAAAGTTCTGGACCTATTCTATCATCCTATGTGTACGTCATGTTGGCACACCTCCGTATTTTTTTTATATTTCGTGTCAAACTTCGACAAATCTCTGTCCGCACATCTCAATGCGACTACTTTAATCAGCCATATTTCCAAAACCTAAGTTTTTACGGTAACTTGGGTGGTATAATACAGAAGTTCTGGTCCTATTCTATCACCCTACGTGTACGTAATGTTAGCACACCTCCGTATTTATTATTATATTTCATGTCATACTTAGACAAATCGTTGTCCGCACATCGCATAGCGACTAATTTAATCACCCATATTTCCAAAACCTAAGTTTTTAAGGTAACTTGGGTGGTATAGTACTAAAGTTCTGGTCCTATTCTTTCATCCTATGTGTACGTCATGTTGGCACACTTCCGTATTTATTTTATTTTTCATGTCATACTTTGACAAATCGCTGTCCGCACATCTCAATGCGACTACTTTAATGAGCCATATTTCCAAAACCTAAGTTTTTACGGTAACTTGGGTGGTATAATACAGAAGTTTGGGTCCTATTCTATCACCCTATGTGTACGTCATGTATCCACAATTCCGTATTTTTTATATATTTTATGTCAAACTTCGACAAATCTCTGTCCGCACATCTCAATGCGACTACTTTAATCAGCCATATTTCCAAAACCTAAGTTTTTACGGTAACTTGGGTGGTATAATACAGAAGTTCTGGTCCTATTCTATCACCCTATATGTACGTAATGTTGGCACACTTCCGTATTTTTTTATATTTCGTGTCAAACTTCGACAAATCGTTGTCCGCACATCGCATAGCGAATAATTTAATCACCCATTTTTCCAAAACCTAAGTTTTTACGGTAACTTGGGTGGTATAGTACTAAAGTTCTGGTCCTATTCTATCATCCTATGTGTACGTCATGTTGGCACACCTCCGTATTTTTTTATATTTCGTGTCAAACTTCGACAAATCTCTGTCCGCACATCTCAATGCGACTACTTTAATCAGCCATATTTCCAAAACCTAAGTTTTTAAGGTAACTTGGGTGGTATAATACTAAAGTTCTGAACCTATTCTATCATCCTATGTGTACGTCATGTTGGCACACCTCCGTATTTATTATTATATTTCATGTCATACTTAGACAAATCGTTGTCCGCACATCGCATAGCTACTAATTTAATCACCCATATTTCCAAAACCTAAGTTTTTAAGGTAACTTGGGTGGTATAGTACTAAAGTTCTGGTCCTATTCTTTCATCCTACGTGTACGTCATGCTGACACACTGCCGTATTTATTTTATATTTTATGTCAAACTTAGGTGGATCGCTGTCCACACATCCAAAGCGACTATTTTAATCACCCGTATTTCCAAAACCTAAGTTTTGACGGTAACCTGAGTGGTATAATAATATAGTTCTAATCCTATTCTATCACCCAATGTGTACGTCATGTATCCAAAATTCCGTATTTATTTCTATATTTCATGTCAAACTTAGACAATATCATGACCAGATTAAGAAAATGAAGAAATATGCTACATTAATATTTAAAGACCAAAAATATCCGATTTTAAATATGAATCCAAAAGCACCAAAGTTAAGAGCGCTTCCTAAAATACATAAAGACAATATTCCGATTAGACCTCTTGTAAACCACAGAAGCGCACCAAGCTACACGATGGCCAAATATATGTCGAATTACTTGAATAGCAAACTTAAATTACCATTTAAGTACAATATAAAGAACAGTATTGAATTAGCAGATTCCTTAAAAGACTACAGAATAACTGATAATACATACATTGCATCTTTCGACATAACCAATTTATACACGAACGTGCCAATAAAAGAAACTGTTGAAATTGCATACGACTATTTAAAAGCTACTTTAAAAGAAAATGAAGCAAAACAAGCAACAGAAGTTTTAAAAACCATCTTACAGCAAAATTACTTCCAGTTTAACAACAAAATATACAGGCAAAACGAAGGTTTAGCAATGGGATCTCCCCTGTCTTCTATTTTGAGTGAAGTTTTTCTACAAAAATTCGAAGAAAACACAATTCCAATACTAGAAGAAAAATATTGCGTCAAATTATGGCGGCGTTATGTAGACGATTGTTTGTGTATCATCGAAACTAACGAGCCTGACAAAACTTTCGATAGTATATTACAATTCCTTAATGAAATTCACAGTAACTTAAAATTTACAATAGAAAAAGAAACGAACGACCGACTAAATTTCCTACATATAACTCTTATAAAAGCAAAACCCAATCTAAAATTTAAAGTTTTCAGAAAACCAACAACAAGTGATGTATTAATAAGTAATGACTCAAACCATCCACGGCAGCACAAATTAGCAGCATTCCGTAGCATGATACACAGAGCCAAACAACTCCCACTAGATAAAGAAGCTTACATTGAAGAAATCAACACTATTCTACTGCTGGCTCAGAAAAATGGATTTAAAAAATCAGATATTTATAAAATCATCAAAGGAAACAAACACGAAAAAGAAAGAGAAATAAGTCCAAATAACAAAACAGCATGCTTCACATTCACAGGACCAGAAACATACCGGCTTGCTAAAATATTCAAAAAACAAAATATTAATGTAGCATATAGGACAAACAACAATTTAAAAAAGAAATTGCACATTGAAATAGAAAAAGATGACAAATATTCAAAATCAGGTGCGTACAGATTAAAATGTCTTAGCTGTGATAAAATATACATTGGCCAAACAGGTAGAAATTTCAGGAAAAGATATAAAGAACATTTATATTCATTGAAACAAAAAGAACCTCAATCTCACTATGCCATACACATTCTTAATGAAAACCATGATTACGGAAGAATAGAAGACAATTTAGAAATAATCGAAGTTTTAAATAAAGGACAAAAATTAGATATGTTAGAAAATTTACACATTTATAAAGGAAAATTGATAGGGCGAATCATGAATCAACAAACAGAAGTTTCTGGATCCGATTTTCTCAAATTATTTAATAATTACTTAAAATAGTTTAATAAATTCGAGAAAATCATTTACAAAGACTAGCGAGAACATTCCAGACCATAGTAAACAATAGAACGTTGACCCGCCCTCACCCCACCGCCCCACCACCACAGTGGAACCGTCCCGAATACCAGGAATTTCCCCGTCACCGATAACCCTAGAAAACACTAAAACCCCCACATTTCATATATAAGGAAGAAAACTCGTTACATTCATTAGTAGCTGAAGATGGCGAAGCGCCGAAACCATGGTCCTGCATCAAAAAGGACAGTGCGTTTGACGGAACCAGTGAGTGATGATGACTTAGACAAATCGTTGTCCGCACATCGCATAGCGACTAATTTAATCACCCATATTTCCAAAACCTAAGTTTTTACGGTAACTTGGGTGGTATAATACAGAAGTTCTGGTCCTATTCTATCACCCTATGTGTACGTCATGTATCCACAATTCCGTATTTATTTTTATATTTCATGTCAAACTTAGACAAATCGTTGTCCGCACATCGCATAGCGACTAATTTAATCACCCATATTTCCAAAACCTAAGTTTTTAAGGTAACTTGGGTGGTATAATACTAAATTTCAGGACCTATTCTATCATCCTATGTGTACATCATGTTGGCACACTTCCGTATTTATTTTATTTTTCAAGTCATACTTTGACAAATCGCTGTCCGCACATCTCAATGCGACTACTTTAATCAGCCATATTTCCAAAACCTAAGTTTTTACGGTAACTTGGGTGGTATAATACAGAAGTTCTGGTCCTATTCTATCACCCTATGTGTACGTCATGTATCCACAATTCCGTATTTATTTTTATATTTCATGTCAAACTTAGACAAATCGTTGTCCGCACATCGCATAGCGACTAATTTAATCACCCATATTTCCAAAACCTAAGTTTTTAAGGTAACTTGGATGGTATAATACTAAATTTCTGGTCCTATTTTATCACCCTATGTGGATATCATGTATCCACAATTCCGTATTTATTTTTATATTTCATGTCATACTTTGAAAAATCGTTGTCCGCACATCGCATAGCGACTAATTTAATCACCCATATTTCCAAAACCTAAGTTTTTAAGGTAACTTGGGTGGTATAATACTATATTTCTGGACCTATTCTATCATCTTATGTGTACGTCATGTTTGCACACTTCCGTATTTATTTTATATTTCATGTCAAACTTAGACAAATCGCTGTCCGCACATCGCAAAGCGACTACTTTAATCAGCCATATTTCCAAAACCTAAGTTTTTACGGTAACTTGGGTGGTATAATACAGAAGTTCTGGTCCTATTCTATCACCCTGTGTGTACGTCATGTATCCACAATTCCGTATTTATTTTTATATTTCATGTCAAACTTAGACAAATCGTTGTCCGCACATCGCATAGCGACTAATTTAATCACCCGTATTTCCAAAACCTAAGTTTTTAAGGTAACTTGGCTGGTATAGTACTAAAGTTCTGGACCTATTCTATCATCCTATGTGTACGTCATGTTGGCACACCTCCGTATTTTTTTTATATTTCGTGTCAAACTTCGACAAATCTCTGTCCGCACATCTCAATGCGACTACTTTAATCAGCCATATTTCCAAAACCTAAGTTTTTACGGTAACTTGGGAGGTATTGTACTAAAGTTCTGGACCTATTCTATCATCCTATGTGTACGTAATGTTGGCACACCTCCGTATTTATTATTATATTTCATGTCATACTTAGACAAATCGTTGTCCGCACATCGCATAGCGACTAATTTAATCACCCATATTTCCAAAACCTAAGTTTTTAAGGTAACTTGGGTGGTATGGTACTAAAGTTCTGGTCCTATTCTTTCATCCTACGTTTACGTAATGTTGGCACACCTCCGTATTTATTTTTATATTTCATGTCAAACTTAGACAAATCGTTGTTCGCACATCGCATAGCGACTAATTTAATCACCCATATTTCCAAAACCTAAGTTTTTACGGTAACTTGGGTGGTATAATACAGAAGTTCTGGTCCTATTCTATCACCCTATGTGTACGTCATGTATCCACAATTCCGTATTTATTTTTATATTTCATGTCAAACTTAGACAAATCGTTGTCCGCACATCGCATAGCGACTAATTTAATCACCCATATTTCCAAAACCTAAGTTTTTAAGGTAACTTGGGTGGTATAATACTAAATTTCAGGACCTATTCTATCATCCTATGTGTACGTCATGTTGGCACACTTCCGTATTTATTTTATTTTTCATGTCATACTTTGACAAATCGCTGTCCGCACATCTCAATGCGACTACTTTAATCAGCCATATTTCCAAAACCTAAGTTTTTACGGTAACTTTGGTGGTATAATACAGAAGTTCTGGTCCTATTCTATCACCCTACGTGTACGTAATGTTGGCACACCTCCGTATTTATTATTATATTTCATGTCATACTTAGACAATCGTTGTCCACACATCGCATAGCGACTAATTTAATCACCCATATTTCCAAAACCTAAGTTTTTAAGGTAACTTGGGTGGTATAGTACTAAAGTTCTGGTCCTATTCTATCATCCTACGTGTACGTAATGTTGGCACACCTCCGTATTTATTTTTATATTTCATGTCAAACTTAGACAAATCGTTGTCCGCACATCGCATAGCGACTACTTTAATCAGCCATATTTCCAAAACCTAAGTTTTTACGGTAACTTGGGTGGTATAATACAGAAGTTCTGGTCCTATTCTATCACCCTATGTGTACGTCATGTATCCACAATTCCGTATTTATTTTTATATTTCATGTCAAACTTAGACAAATCGCTGTCCGCACATCTCAATGCGACTACTTTAATCACCCATATTTCCAAAACCTAAGTTTTTACGGTAACTTGGGTGGTATAGTACTAAAGTTCTGGACCTATTCTATAATCCTATGTGTACGTCATGTTGGCACACCTCCGTATTTGTTTTATATTTCGTGTCAAACTTCGACAAATCTCTGTCCGCACATCTCAATGCGACTACTTTAATCAGCCATATTTCCAAAACCTAAGTTTTTACGGTAACTTGGGTGGTATAATACAGAAGTTCTGGTCCTATTCTATCACCCTACGTGTACGTAATGTTGGCACACCTCCGTATTTATTATTATATTTCATGTCATACTTAGACAAATCGTTGTCCGCACATCGCATAGCGACTAATTTAATCACCCATATTTCCAAACCTAAGTTTTTAAGGTAACTTGGGTGGTATAGTACTAAAGTTCTGGTCCTATTCTTTCATCCTATGTGTACGTCATGTTGGCACACTTCCGTATTTATTTTATTTTTCATGTCATACTTTGACAAATCGCTGTCCGCACATCTCAATGCGACTACTTTAATCAGCCATATTTCCAAAACCTAAGTTTTTACGGTAACTTGGGTGGTATAATACAGAAGTTCTGGTCCTATTCTATCACCCTATGTGTACGTCATGTATCCACAATTCCGTATTTTTTATATATTTTATGTCAAACTTCGACAAATCTCTGTCCGCACATCTCAATGCGACTACTTTAATCAGCCATATTTCCAAAACCTAAGTTTTTACGGTACCTTGGGTGGTATAATACAGAAGTTCTGGTCCTATTCTATCACCCTATATGTACGTAATGTTGGCACACTTCCGTATTTTTTTTATATTTCGTGTCAAACTTCGACAAATCGTTGTCCGCACATCGCACAGCGACTAATTTAATCACCCATTTTTCCAAAACCTAAGTTTTTACGGTAACTTGGGTGGTATAGTACTAAAGTTCTGGTCCTATTCTATCATCCTATGTGTACGTTATGTTGGCACACCTCCGTATTTTTTTTATATTTCGTGTCAAACTTCGACAAATCTCTGTCCGCACATCTCAATGCGACTACTTTAATCAGCCATATTTCCAAAACCTAAGTTTTTAAGGTAACTTGGGTGGTATAATACTAAAGTTCTGAACCTATTCTATCATCCTATGTGTACGTCATGTTGGCACACCTCCGTATTTATTATTATATTTCATGTCATACTTAGACAAATCGTTGTCCGCACACCGCATAGCTACTAATTTAATCACCCATATTTCCAAAACCTAAGTTTTTAAGGTAACTTGGGTGGTATAGTACTAAAGTTCTGGTCCTATTCTTTCATCCTACGTGTACGTCATGCTGACACACTTCCTAATTTATTTTATATTTTATGTCAAACTTAGGTGTATCGCTGTCCACACATCCAAAGCGACTATTTTAATCACCCGTATTTCCAAAACCTAAGTTTTGACGGTAACATGAGTGGTATAATAATATAGTTCTAATCCTATTCTATCACCCAATGTGTACGTCATGTATCCAAAATTCCGTATTTATTTTTATATTTCATGTCAAACTTAGACAAATCGTTGTCCGCACATCGCATAGCGACTAATTTAATCACCCATATTTCCAAAACCTAAGTTTTTACGGTAACTTGGGTGGTATAATACAGAAGTTCTGGTCCTATTCTATCACCCTATGTGTACGTCATGTATCCACAATTCCGTATTTATTTTTATATTTCATGTCAAACTTAGACAAATCGCTGTCCGCACATCTCAATGCGACTACTTTAATCAGCCATATTTCCAAAACCTAAGTTTTTACTGTAACTTGGGTGGTATAGTACTAAAGTTCTGGAACTATTCTATCATCCTATGTGTACGTCATGTTGGCACACCTCCGTATTTTTTTTATATTTCGTGTCAAACTTCGACAAATCTCTGTCCGCACATCTCAATGCGACTACTTTAATCAGCCATATTTCCAAAACCTAAGTTTTTACGGTAACTTGGGTGGTATAATACAGAAGTTCTGGTCCTATTCTATCACCCTACGTGTACGTAATGTTAGCACACCTCCGTATTTATTATTATATTTCATGTCATACTTAGACAAATCGTTGTCCGCACATCGCATAGCGACTAATTTAATCACCCATATTTCCAAAACCTAAGTTTTTAAGGTAACTTGGGTGGTATAGTACTAAAGTTCTGGTCCTATTCTTTCATCCTATGTGTACGTCATGTTGGCACACTTCCGTATTTATTTTATTTTTCATGTCATACTTTGACAAATCGCTGTCCGCACATCTCAATGCGACTACTTTAATCAGCCATATTTCCAAAACCTAAGTTTTTACGGTAACTTGGGTGGTATAATACAGAAGTTCTGGTCCTATTCTATCACCCTATGTGTACGTCATGTATCCACAATTCCGTATTTTTTATATATTTTATGTCAAACTTCGACAAATCTCTGTCCGCACATCTCAATGCGTCTACTTTAATCAGCCATATTTCCAAAACCTAAGTTTTTACGGTAACTTGGGTGGTATAATACAGAAGTTCTGGTCTTATTCTATCACCCTATATGTACGTAATGTTGGCACACTTCCGTATTTTTTTATATTTCGTGTCAAACTTCGACAAATCGTTGTCCGCACATCGCATAGCGACTAATTTAATCACCCATTTTTCCAAAACCTAAGTTTTTACGGTAACTTGGGTGGTATAGTACTAAAGTTCTGGTCCTATTCTATCATCCTATGTGTACGTCATGTTGGCACACCTCCGTATTTTTTTTATATTTCGTGTCAAACTTCGACAAATCTCTGTCCGCACATCTCAATGCGACTACTTTAATCAGCCATATTTCCAAAACCTAAGTTTTTAAGGTAACTTGGGTGGTATAATACTAAAGTTCTGAACCTATTCTATCATCCTATGTGTACGTCATGTTGGCACACCTCCGTATTTATTATTATATTTCATGTCATACTTAGACAAATCGTTGTCCGCACATCGCATAGCTACTAATTTAATCACCCATATTTCCAAAACCTAAGTTTTTAAGGTAACTTGGGTGGTATAGTACTAAAGTTCTGGTCCTATTCTTTCATCCTACGTGTACGTCATGCTGACACACTGCCGTATTTATTTTATATTTTATGTCAAACTTAGGTGGATCGCTGTCCACACATCCAAAGCGACTATTTTAATCACCCTTATTTCCAAAACCTAAGTTTTGACGGTACCTGAGTGGTATAATAATATAGTTCTAATCCTATTCTATCACCCAATGTGTACGTCATGTATCCAAAATTCCGTATTTATTTCTATATTTCATGTCAAACTTAGACAATATCATGACCAGATTAAGAAATGAAGAAATATGCTACATTAATATTTAAAGACCAAAAATATCCGATTTTAAATATGAATCCAAAAGCACCAAAGTTAAGAGCGCTTCCTAAAATACATAAAGACAATATTCCGATTAGACCTCTTGTAAACCACAGAAGCGCACCAAGCTACACGATGGCCAAATATATGTCGAATTACTTGAATAGCAAACTTAAATTACCATTTAAGTACAATATAAAGAACAGTATTGAATTAGCAGATTCCTTAAAAGACTACAGAATAACTGATAATACATACATTGCATCTTTCGACATAACCAATTTATACACGAACGTGCCAATAAAAGAAACTGTTGAAATTGCATACGACTATTTAAAAGCTACTTTAAAAGAAAATGAAGCAAAACAAGCAACAGAAGTTTTAAAAACCATCTTACAGCAAAATTACTTCCAGTTTAACAACAAAATATACAGGCAAAACGAAGGTTTAGCAATGGGATCTCCCCTGTCTTCTATTTTGAGTGAAGTTTTTCTACAAAAATTCGAAGAAAACACAATTCCAATACTAGAAGAAAAATATTGCGTCAAATTATGGCGGCGTTATGTAGACGATTGTTTGTGTATCATCGAAACTAACGAGCCTGACAAAACTTTCGATAGTATATTACAATTCCTTAATGAAATTCACAGTAACTTAAAATTTACAATAGAAAAAGAAACGAACGACCGACTAAATTTCCTACATATAACTCTTATAAAAGCAAAACCCAATCTAAAATTTAAAGTTTTCAGAAAACCAACAACAAGTGATGTATTAATAAGTAATGACTCAAACCATCCACGGCAGCACAAATTAGCAGCATTCCGTAGCATGATACACAGAGCCAAACAACTCCCACTAGATAAAGAAGCTTACATTGAAGAAATCAACACTATTCTACTGCTGGCTCAGAAAAATGGATTTAAAAAATCAGATATTTATAAAATCATCAAAGGAAACAAACACGAAAAAGAAAGAGAAATAAGTCCAAATAACAAAACAGCATGCTTCACATTCACAGGACCAGAAACATACCGGCTTGCTAAAATATTCAAAAAACAAAATATTAATGTAGCATATAGGACAAACAACAATTTAAAAAAGAAATTGCACATTGAAATAGAAAAAGATGACAAATATTCAAAATCAGGTGCGTACAGATTAAAATGTCTTAGCTGTGATAAAATATACATTGGCCAAACAGGTAGAAATTTCAGGAAAAGATATAAAGAACATTTATATTCATTGAAACAAAAAGAACCTCAATCTCACTATGCCATACACATTCTTAATGAAAACCATGATTACGGAAGAATAGAAGACAATTTAGAAATAATCGAAGTTTTAAATAAAGGACAAAAATTAGATATGTTAGAAAATTTACACATTTATAAAGGAAAATTGATAGGGCGAATCATGAATCAACAAACAGAAGTTTCTGGATCCGATTTTCTCAAATTATTTAATAATTACTTAAAATAGTTTAATAAATTCGAGAAAATCATTTACAAAGACTAGCGAGAACATTCCAGACCATAGTAAACAATAGAACGTTGACCCGCCCTCACCCCACCGCCCCACCACCACAGTGGAACCGTCCCGAATACCAGGAATATCCCCGTCACCGATAACCCTAGAAAACACTAAAACACCCACATTTCATATATAAGGAAGAAAACTCGTTACATTCATTAGTAGCTGAAGATGGCGAAGCGCCGAAACCATGGTCCTGCATCAAAAAGGACAGTGCGTTTGACGGAACCAGTGAGTGATGATGACTTAGACAAATCGTTGTCCGCACATCGCATAGCGACTAATTTAATCACCCATATTTCCAAAACCTAAGTTTTTACGGTAACTTGGGTGGTATAATACAGAAGTTCTGGTCCTATTCTATCACCCTATGTGTACGTCATGTATCCACAATTCCGTATTTATTTTTATATTTCATGTCAAACTTAGACAAATCGTTGTCCGCACATCGCATAGCGACTAATTTAATCACCCATATTTCCAAAACCTAAGTTTTTAAGGTAACTTGGGTGGTATAATACTAAATTTCAGGACCTATTCTATCATCCTATGTGTACGTCATGTTGGCACACTTCCGTATTTATTTTATTTTTCAAGTCATACTTTGACAAATCGCTGTCCGCACATCTCAATGCGACTACTTTAATCAGCCATATTTCCAAAACCTAAGTTTTTACGGTAACTTGGGTGGTATAATACAGAAGTTCTGGTCCTATTCTATCACCCTATGTGTACGTCATGTATCCACAATTCCGTATTTATTTTTATATTTCATGTCAAACTTAGACAAATCGTTGTCCGCACATCGCATAGCGACTAATTTAATCACCCATATTTCCAAAACCTAAGTTTTTAAGGTAACTTGGATGGTATAATACTAAATTTCTGGTCCTATTTTATCACCCTATGTGGATATCATGTATCCACAATTCCGTATTTATTTTTATATTTCATGTCATACTTTGAAAAATCGTTGTCCGCACATCGCATAGCGACTAATTTAATCACCCATATTTCCAAAACCTAAGTTTTTAAGGTAACTTGGGTGGTATAATACTATATTTCTGGACCTATTCTATCATCTTATGTGTACGTCATGTTTGCACACTTCCGTATTTATTTTATATTTCATGTCAAACTTAGACAAATCGCTGTCCGCACATCGCAAAGCGACTACTTTAATCAGCCATATTTCCAAAACCTAAGTTTTTACAGTAACTTGGGTGGTATAATACAGAAGTTCTGGTCCTATTCTATCACCCTGTGTGTACGTCATGTATCCACAATTCCGTATTTATTTTTATATTTCATGTCAAACTTAGACAAATCGTTGTCCGCACATCGCATAGCGACTAATTTAATCACCCGTATTTCCAAAACCTAAGTTTTTACGGTAACTTGGGTGGTATTGTACTAAAGTTCTGGACCTATTCTATCATCCTATGTGTACGTAATGTTGGCACACCTCCGTATTTATTATTATATTTCATGTCATACTTAGACAAATCGTTGTCCGCACATCGCATAGCGACTAATTTAATCACCCATATTTCCAAAACCTAAGTTTTTAAGGTAACTTGGGTGGTATAGTACTAAAGTTCTAGTCCTATTCTTTCATCCTACGTTTACGTAATGTTGGCACACTTTCGTATTTATTTTTATATTTCATGTCAAACTTAGACAAATCGTTGTTCGCACATCGCATAGCGACTAATTTAATCACCCATATTTCCAAAACCTAAGTTTTTACGGTAACTTGGGTGGTATAATACAGAAGTTCTGGTCCTATTCTATCACCCTATGTGTACGTCATGTATCCACAATTCCGTATTTATTTTTATATTTCATGTTAAACTTAGACAAATCGTTGTCCGCACATCGCATAGCGACTAATTTAATCACCCATATTTCCAAAACCTAAGTTTTTAAGGTAACTTGGGTGGTATAATACTAAATTTCAGGACCTATTCTATCATCCTATGTGTACGTCATGTTGGCACACTTCCGTATTTATTTTATTTTTCATGTCATACTTTGACAAATCGCTGTCCGCACATCTCAATGCGACTACTTTAATCAGCCATATTTCCAAAACCTAAGTTTTTACGGTAACTTGGGTGGTATAATACAGAAGTTCTGGTCCTATTCAATCACCCTACGTGTACGTAATGTTGGCACACCTCCGTATTTATTATTATATTTCATGTCATACTTAGACAATCGTTGTCCGCACATCGCATAGCGACTAATTTAATCACCCATATTTCCAAAACCTAAGTTTTTAAGGTAACTTGTGTGGTATAGTACTAAAGTTCTGGTCCTATTCTATCATCCTACGTGTACGTAATGTTGGCACACCTCCGTATTTATTTTTATATTTCATGTCAAACTTAGACAAATCGTTGTCCGCACATCGCATAGCGACTACTTTAATCAGCCATATTTCCAAAACCTAAGTTTTTACGGTAACTTGGGTGGTATAATACAGAAGTTCTGGTCCTATTCTATCACCCTATGTGTACGTCATGTATCCACAATTCCGTATTTATTTTTATATTTCATGTCAAACTTAGACAAATCGCTGTCCGCACATCTCAATGCGACTACTTTAATCAGCCATATTTCCAAAACCTAAGTTTTTACGGTAACTTGGGTGGTATAATACAGAAGTTCTGGTCATATTCTATCACCCTATGTGTACGTCATGTATCCACAATTCCGTATTTATTTTTATATTTCATGTTAAACTTAGACAAATCGTTGTCCGCACATCGCATAGCGACTAATTTAATCACCCATATTTCCAAAACCTAAGTTTTTAAGGTAACTTGGGTGGTATAATACTAAATTTCAGGACCTATTCTATCATCCTATGTGTACGTCATGTTGGCACACTTCCGTATTTATTTTATTTTTCATGTCATACTTTGACAAATCGCTGTCCGCACATCTCAATGCGACTACTTTAATCAGCCATATTTCCAAAACCTAAGTTTTTACGGTAACTTGGGTGGTATAATACAGAAGTTCTGGTCCTATTCTATCACCCTACGTGTACGTAATGTTGGCACACCTCCGTATTTATTATTATATTTCATGTCATACTTAGACAATCGTTGTCCGCACATCGCATAGCGACTAATTTAATCACCCATATTTCCAAAACCTAAGTTTTTAAGGTAACTTGGGTGGTATAGTACTAAAGTTCTGGTCCTATTCTATCATCCTACGTGTACGTATTGTTGGCACACCTCCGTATTTATTTTTATATTTCATGTCAAACTTAGACAAATCGTTGTCCGCACATCGCATAGCGACTACTTTAATCAGCCATATTTCCAAAACCTAAGTTTTTACGGTAACTTGGGTGGTATAATACAGAAGTTCTGGTCCTATTCTATCACCCTATGTGTACGTCATGTATCCACAATTCCGTATTTATTTTTATATTTCATGTCAAACTTAGACAAATCGCTGTCCGCACATCTCAATGCGACTACTTTAATCAGCCATATTTCCAAAACCTAAGTTTTTACGGTAACTTGGGTGGTATAATACAGAAGTTCTGGTCATATTCTATCACCCTATGTGTACGTCATGTATCCACAATTCCGTATTTATTTTTATATTTCATGTCAAACTTAGACAAATCGTTGTCCGCACATCGCATTGCAACTATATTAATCACCCATATTTCCAAAACCTAAGTTTTTAAGGTAACTTGGGTGGTATAATACTAAATTTCAGGACCTATTCTATCATCCTATGTGTACGTCATGTTGGCACACTACCGTATTTATTATTATATTTCATGTCATACTTAGACAAATCGTTGTCCGCACATCGCATAGCGACTAATTTAATCACCCATATTTCCAAAACCTAAGTTTTTAAGGTAACTTGGGTGGTATAGTACTAAAGTTCTAGTCCTATTCTTTCATCCTACGTTTACGTAATGTTGGCACACTTTCGTATTTATTTTTATATTTCATGTCAAACTTAGACAAATCGTTGTTCGCACATCGCATAGCGACTAATTTAATCACCCATATTTCCAAAACCTAAGTTTTTACGGTAACTTGGGTGGTATAATACAGAAGTTCTGGTCCTATTCTATCACCCTATGTGTACGTCATGTATCCACAATTCCGTATTTATTTTTATATTTCATGTTAAACTTAGACAAATCGTTGTCCGCACATCGCATAGCGACTAATTTAATCACCCATATTTCCAAAACCTAAGTTTTTAAGGTAACTTGGGTGGTATAATACTAAATTTCAGGACCTATTCTATCATCCTATGTGTACGTCATGTTGGCACACTTCCGTATTTATTTTATTTTTCATGTCATACTTTGACAAATCGCTGTCCGCACATCTCAATGCGACTACTTTAATCAGCCATATTTCCAAAACCTAAGTTTTTACGGTAACTTGGGTGGTATAATACAGAAGTTCTGGTCCTATTCAATCACCCTACGTGTACGTAATGTTGGCACACCTCCGTATTTATTATTATATTTCATGTCATACTTAGACAATCGTTGTCCGCACATCGCATAGCGACTAATTTAATCACCCATATTTCCAAAACCTAAGTTTTTAAGGTAACTTGTGTGGTATAGTACTAAAGTTCTGGTCCTATTCTATCATCCTACGTGTACGTAATGTTGGCACACCTCCGTATTTATTTTTATATTTCATGTCAAACTTAGACAAATCGTTGTCCGCACATCGCATAGCGACTACTTTAATCAGCCATATTTCCAAAACCTAAGTTTTTACGGTAACTTGGGTGGTATAATACAGAAGTTCTGGTCCTATTCTATCACCCTATGTGTACGTCATGTATCCACAATTCCGTATTTATTTTTATATTTCATGTCAAACTTAGACAAATCGCTGTCCGCACATCTCAATGCGACTACTTTAATCAGCCATATTTCCAAAACCTAAGTTTTTACGGTAACTTGGGTGGTATAATACAGAAGTTCTGGTCATATTCTATCACCCTATGTGTACGTCATGTATCCACAATTCCGTATTTATTTTTATATTTCATGTTAAACTTAGACAAATCGTTGTCCGCACATCGCATAGCGACTAATTTAATCACCCATATTTCCAAAACCTAAGTTTTTAAGGTAACTTGGGTGGTATAATACTAAATTTCAGGACCTATTCTATCATCCTATGTGTACGTCATGTTGGCACACTTCCGTATTTATTTTATTTTTCATGTCATACTTTGACAAATCGCTGTCCGCACATCTCAATGCGACTACTTTAATCAGCCATATTTCCAAAACCTAAGTTTTTACGGTAACTTGGGTGGTATAATACAGAAGTTCTGGTCCTATTCTATCACCCTACGTGTACGTAATGTTGGCACACCTCCGTATTTATTATTATATTTCATGTCATACTTAGACAATCGTTGTCCGCACATCGCATAGCGACTAATTTAATCACCCATATTTCCAAAACCTAAGTTTTTAAGGTAACTTGGGTGGTATAGTACTAAAGTTCTGGTCCTATTCTATCATCCTACGTGTACGTATTGTTGGCACACCTCCGTATTTATTTTTATATTTCATGTCAAACTTAGACAAATCGTTGTCCGCACATCGCATAGCGACTACTTTAATCAGCCATATTTCCAAAACCTAAGTTTTTACGGTAACTTGGGTGGTATAATACAGAAGTTCTGGTCCTATTCTATCACCCTATGTGTACGTCATGTATCCACAATTCCGTATTTATTTTTATATTTCATGTCAAACTTAGACAAATCGCTGTCCGCACATCTCAATGCGACTACTTTAATCAGCCATATTTCCAAAACCTAAGTTTTTACGGTAACTTGGGTGGTATAATACAGAAGTTCTGGTCATATTCTATCACCCTATGTGTACGTCATGTATCCACAATTCCGTATTTATTTTTATATTTCATGTCAAACTTAGACAAATCGTTGTCCGCACATCGCATAGCGACTAATTTAATCACCCGTATTTCCAAAACCTAAGTTTTTACGGTAACTTGGGTGGTATTGTACTAAAGTTCTGGACCTATTCTATCATCCTATGTGTACGTAATGTTGGCACACTTTCGTATTTATTTTTATATTTCATGTCAAACTTAGACAAATCGTTGTTCGCACATCGCATAGCGACTAATTTAATCACCCATATTTCCAAAACCTAAGTTTTTACGGTAACTTGGGTGGTATAATACAGAAGTTCTGGTCCTATTCTATCACCCTATGTGTACGTCATGTATCCACAATTCCGTATTTATTTTTATATTTCATGTTAAACTTAGACAAATCGTTGTCCGCACATCGCATAGCGACTAATTTAATCACCCATATTTCCAAAACCTAAGTTTTTAAGGTAACTTGGGTGGTATAATACTAAATTTCAGGACCTATTCTATCATCCTATGTGTACGTCATGTTGGCACACTTCCGTATTTATTTTATTTTTCATGTCATACTTTGACAAATCGCTGTCCGCACATCTCAATGCGACTACTTTAATCAGCCATATTTCCAAAACCTAAGTTTTTACGGTAACTTGGGTGGTATAATACAGAAGTTCTGGTCCTATTCAATCACCCTACGTGTACGTAATGTTGGCACACCTCCGTATTTATTATTATATTTCATGTCATACTTAGACAATCGTTGTCCGCACATCGCATAGCGACTAATTTAATCACCCATATTTCCAAAACCTAAGTTTTTAAGGTAACTTGTGTGGTATAGTACTAAAGTTCTGGTCCTATTCTATCATCCTACGTGTACGTAATGTTGGCACACCTCCGTATTTATTTTTATATTTCATGTCAAACTTAGACAAATCGTTGTCCGCACATCGCATAGCGACTACTTTAATCAGCCATATTTCCAAAACCTAAGTTTTTACGGTAACTTGGGTGGTATAATACAGAAGTTCTGGTCCTATTCTATCACCCTATGTGTACGTCATGTATCCACAATTCCGTATTTATTTTTATATTTCATGTCAAACTTAGACAAATCGCTGTCCGCACATCTCAATGCGACTACTTTAATCAGCCATATTTCCAAAACCTAAGTTTTTACGGTAACTTGGGTGGTATAATACAGAAGTTCTGGTCATATTCTATCACCCTATGTGTACGTCATGTATCCACAATTCCGTATTTATTTTTATATTTCATGTTAAACTTAGACAAATCGTTGTCCGCACATCGCATAGCGACTAATTTAATCACCCATATTTCCAAAACCTAAGTTTTTAAGGTAACTTGGGTGGTATAATACTAAATTTCAGGACCTATTCTATCATCCTATGTGTACGTCATGTTGGCACACTTCCGTATTTATTTTATTTTTCATGTCATACTTTGACAAATCGCTGTCCGCACATCTCAATGCGACTACTTTAATCAGCCATATTTCCAAAACCTAAGTTTTTACGGTAACTTGGGTGGTATAATACAGAAGTTCTGGTCCTATTCTATCACCCTACGTGTACGTAATGTTGGCACACCTCCGTATTTATTATTATATTTCATGTCATACTTAGACAATCGTTGTCCGCACATCGCATAGCGACTAATTTAATCACCCATATTTCCAAAACCTAAGTTTTTAAGGTAACTTGGGTGGTATAGTACTAAAGTTCTGGTCCTATTCTATCATCCTACGTGTACGTATTGTTGGCACACCTCCGTATTTATTTTTATATTTCATGTCAAACTTAGACAAATCGTTGTCCGCACATCGCATAGCGACTACTTTAATCAGCCATATTTCCAAAACCTAAGTTTTTACGGTAACTTGGGTGGTATAATACAGAAGTTCTGGTCCTATTCTATCACCCTATGTGTACGTCATGTATCCACAATTCCGTATTTATTTTTATATTTCATGTCAAACTTAGACAAATCGCTGTCCGCACATCTCAATGCGACTACTTTAATCAGCCATATTTCCAAAACCTAAGTTTTTACGGTAACTTGGGTGGTATAATACAGAAGTTCTGGTCATATTCTATCACCCTATGTGTACGTCATGTATCCACAATTCCGTATTTATTTTTATATTTCATGTCAAACTTAGACAAATCGTTGTCCGCACATCGCATTGCAACTATATTAATCACCCATATTTCCAAAACCTAAGTTTTTAAGGTAACTTGGGTGGTATAATACTAAATTTCAGGACCTATTCTATCATCCTATGTGTACGTCATGTTGGCACACTACCGTATTTATTTTATTTTTCATGTCATACTTTGACAAATCGCTGTCCGCACATCTCAATGCGACTACTTTAATCAGCCATATTTCCAAAACCTAAGTTTTTACCGTAACTTGGGTGGTATAGTACAGAAGTTCTGGTCTTATTCTATCACCCTACGTGTACGTCATGTATCCACAATTCCGTATTTATTTTTATATTTCATGGCAAACTTAGACAAATCGTTGTCCGCACATCGCATAGCGACTAATTTAATCACCCATATTTCCAAAACCTAAGTTTTTAAGGTAACTTGGGTGGTATAATACTATATTTCTGGACCTATTCTATCATCTTATGTGTACGTCATGTTTGCACACTTCCGTATTTATTTTATATTTCATGTCAAACTTAGACAAATCGCTGTCCGCACATCGCAAAGCGACTACTTTAATCAGCCATATTTCCAAAACCTAAGTTTTTACGGTAACTTGGGTGGTATAATACAGAAGTTTTGGTCCTATTCTATCACCCTGTGTGTACGTCATGTATCCACAATTCCGTATTTATTTTTATATATCATGTCAAACTTAGACAAATCGTTGTCCGCACATCGCATAGCGACTAATTTAATCACCCGTATTTCCAAAACCTAAGTTTTTAAGGTAACTTGGCTGGTATAGTACTAAAGTTCTGGACCTATTCTATCATCCTATGTGTACGTCATGTTGGCACACCTCCGTATTTTTTTTATATTTCGTGTCAAACTTCGACAAATCTCTGTCCGCACATCTCAATGCGACTACTTTAATCAGCCATATTTCCAAAACCTAAGTTTTTAAGGTAACTTGGGTGGTATAATACTAAATTTCAGGACCTATTCTATCATCCTATGTGTACGTCATGTTTGCACACTTCCGTATTTATTTTATATTTCATGTCAAACTTAGACAAATCGCTGTCCGCACATCGCAAAGCGACTACTTTAATCAGCCATATTTCCAAAACCTAAGTTTTTACAGTAACTTGGGTGGTATAATACAGAAGTTCTGGTCCTATTCTATCACCCTGTGTGTACGTCATGTATCCACAATTCCGTATTTATTTTTATATTTCATGTCAAACTTAGACAAATCGTTGTCCGCACATCGCATAGCGACTAATTTAATCACCCGTATTTCCAAAACCTAAGTTTTTACGGTAACTTGGGTGGTATTGTACTAAAGTTCTGGACCTATTCTATCATCCTATGTGTACGTAATGTTGGCACACCTCCGTATTTATTATTATATTTCATGTCATACTTAGACAAATCGTTGTCCGCACATCGCATAGCGACTAATTTAATCACCCATATTTCCAAAACCTAAGTTTTTAAGGTAACTTGGGTGGTATAGTACTAAAGTTCTGGTCCTATTCTTTCATCCTACGTTTACGTAATGTTGGCACACTTTCGTATTTATTTTTATATTTCATTTCAAACTTAGACAAATCGTTGTTCGCACATCGCATAGCGACTAATTTAATCACCCATATTTCCAAAACCTAAGTTTTTACGGTAACTTGGGTGGTATAATACAGAAGTTCTGGTCCTATTCTATCACCCTATGTGTACGTCATGTATCCACAATTCCGTATTTATTTTTATATTTCATGTTAAACTTAGACAAATCGTTGTCCGCACATCGCATAGCGACTAATTTAATCACCCATATTTCCAAAACCTAAGTTTTTAAGGTAACTTGGGTGGTATAATACTAAATTTCAGGACCTATTCTATCATCCTATGTGTACGTCATGTTGGCACACTTCCGTATTTATTTTATTTTTCATGTCATACTTTGACAAATCGCTGTCCGCACATCTCAATGCGACTACTTTAATCAGCCATATTTCCAAAACCTAAGTTTTTACGGTAACTTGGGTGGTATAATACAGAAGTTCTGGTCCTATTCTATCACCCTACGTGTACGTAATGTTGGCACACCTCCGTATTTATTATTATATTTCATGTCATACTTAGACAATCGTTGTCCGCACATCGCATAGCGACTAATTTAATCACCCATATTTCCAAAACCTAAGTTTTTAAGGTAACTTGGGTGGTATAGTACTAAAGTTCTGGTCCTATTCTATCATCCTACGTGTACGTAATGTTGGCACACCTCCGTATTTATTTTTATATTTCATGTCAAACTTAGACAAATCGTTGTCCGCACATCGCATAGCGACTACTTTAATCAGCCATATTTCCAAAACCTAAGTTTTTACGGTAACTTGGGTGGTATAATACAGAAGTTCTGGTCCTATTCTATCACCCTATGTGTACGTCATGTATCCACAATTCCGTATTTATTTTTATATTTCATGTCAAACTTAGACAAATCGCTGTCCGCACATCTCAATGCGACTACTTTAATCAGCCATATTTCCAAAACCTAAGTTTTTACGGTAACTTGGGTGGTATAATACAGAAGTTCTGGTCATATTCTATCACCCTATGTGTACGTCATGTATCCACAATTCCGTATTTATTTTTATATTTCATGTTAAACTTAGACAAATCGTTGTCCGCACATCGCATAGCGACTAATTTAATCACCCATATTTCCAAAACCTAGGTTTTTAAGGTAACTTGGGTGGTATAATACTAAATTTCAGGACCTATTCTATCATCCTATGTGTACGTCATGTTGGCACACTTCCGTATTTATTTTATTTTTCATGTCATACTTTGACAAATCGCTGTCCGCACATCTCAATGCGACTACTTTAATCAGCCATATTTCCAAAACCTAAGTTTTTACGGTAACTTGGGTGGTATAATACAGAAGTTCTGGTCCTATTCTATCACCCTACGTGTACGTAATGTTGGCACACCTCCGTATTTATTATTATATTTCATGTCATACTTAGACAATCGTTGTCCGCACATCGCATAGCGACTAATTTAATCACCCATATTTCCAAAACCTAAGTTTTTAAGGTAACTTGGGTGGTATAGTACTAAAGTTCTGGTCCTATTCTATCATCCTACGTGTACGTAATGTTGGCACACCTCCGTATTTATTTTTATATTTCATGTCAAACTTAGACAAATCGTTGTCCGCACATCGCATAGCGACTACTTTAATCAGCCATATTTCCAAAACCTAAGTTTTTACGGTAACTTGGGTGGTATAATACAGAAGTTCTGGTCCTATTCTATCACCCTATGTGTACGTCATGTATCCACAATTCCGTATTTATTTTTATATTTCATGTCAAACTTAGACAAATCGCTGTCCGCACATCTCAATGCGACTACTTTAATCAGCCATATTTCCAAAACCTAAGTTTTTACGGTAACTTGGGTGGTATAATACAGAAGTTCTGGTCATATTCTATCACCCTATGTGTACGTCATGTATCCACAATTCCGTATTTATTTTTATATTTCATGTCAAACTTAGACAAATCGTTGTCCGCACATCGCATTGCAACTATATTAATCACCCATATTTCCAAAACCTAAGTTTTTAAGGTAACTTGGGTGGTATAATACTAAATTTCAGGACCTATTCTATCATCCTATGTGTACGTCATGTTGGCACACTACCGTATTTATTTTATTTTTCATGTCATACTTTGACAAATCGCTGTCCGCACATCTTAATGCGACTACTTTAATCAGCCATATTTCCAAAACCTAAGTTTTTACCGTAACTTGGGTGGTATAGTACAGAAGTTCTGGTCTTATTCTATCACCCTACGTGTACGTCATGTATCCACAATTCCGTATTTATTTTTATATTTCATGGCAAACTTAGACAAATCGTTGTCCGCACATCGCATAGCGACTAATTTAATCACCCATATTTCCAAAACCTAAGTTTTTAAGGTAACTTGGGTGGTATAATACTATATTTCTGGACCTATTCTATCATCTTATGTGTACGTCATGTTTGCACACTTCCGTATTTATTTTATATTTCATGTCAAACTTAGACAAATCGCTGTCCGCACATCGCAAAGCGACTACTTTAATCAGCCATATTTCCAAAACCTAAGTTTTTACGGTAACTTGGGTGGTATAATACAGAAGTTTTGGTCCTATTCTATCACCCTGTGTGTACGTCATGTATCCACAATTCCGTATTTATTTTTATATATCATGTCAAACTTAGACAAATCGTTGTCCGCACATCGCATAGCGACTAATTTAATCACCCGTATTTCCAAAACCTAAGTTTTTAAGGTAACTTGGCTGGTATAGTACTAAAGTTCTGGACCTATTCTATCATCCTATGTGTACGTCATGTTGGCACACCTCCGTATTTTTTTTATATTTCGTGTCAAACTTCGACAAATCTCTGTCCGCACATCTCAATGCGACTACTTTAATCAGCCATATTTCCAAAACCTAAGTTTTTACGGTAACTTGGGTGGTATTGTACTAAAGTTCTGGACCTATTCTATCATCCTATGTGTACGTAATGTTGGCACACCTCCGTATTTATTATTATATTTCATGTCATACTTAGACAAATCGTTGTCCGCACATCGCATAGCGACTAATTTAATCACCCATATTTCCAAAACCTAAGTTTTTAAGGTAACTTGGGTGGTATAATACTAAATTTCAGGACCTATTCTATCATCCTATGTGTACGTCATGTTGGCACACTTCCGTATTTATTTTATTTTTCATGTCATACTTTGACAAATCGCTGTCCGCACATCTCAATGCGACTACTTTAATCAGCCATATTTCCAAAACCTAAGGTTTTACGGTAACTTTGGTGGTATAATAAAGAAGTTCTGGTCCTATTCTATCACCCTACGTGTACGTAATGTTGGCACACCTCCGTATTTATTATTATATTTCATGTCATACTTAGACAATCGTTGTCCGCACATTGCATAGCGACTAATTTAATCACCCATATTTCCAAAACCTAAGTTTTTAAGGTAACTTGGGTGGTATAGTACTAAAGTTCTGGTCCTATTCTATCATCCTACCTGTACGTAATGTTGGCACACCTCCGTATTTATTTTTATATTTCATGTCAAACTTAGACAAATCGTTGTCCGCACATCGCATAGCGACTACTTTAATCAGCCATATTTCCAAAACCTAAGTTTTTACGGTAACTTGGGTGGTAAAATACAGAATTTCTGGTCCTATTCTATCACCCTATGTGTACGTCATGTATCCACATTTCCGTATTTATTTTTATATATTATGTCAAACCTAGACAAATCGCTGTCCGCACATCTCAATGCGACTACTTTAATCAGCCATATTTCCAAAACCTAAGTTTTTACGGTAACTTGGGTGGTATAATACAGAAGTTCTGGTCATATTCTATCACCCTATGTGTACGTCATGTATCCACAATTCCGTATTTATTTTTATATTTCATGTCAAACTTAGACAAATCGTTGTCCGCACATCGCATTGCGACTAATTTAATCACCCATATTTCCAAAACCTAAGTTTTTAAGGTAACTTGGGTGGTATAATACTAAATTTCAGGACCTATTCTATCATCCTATGTGTACGTCATGTTGGCACACTACCGTATTTATTTTATTTTTTCATGTCATACTTTGACAAATCGCTGTCCGCACATCTCAATGCGACTACTTTAATCAGCCATATTTCCAAAACCTAAGTTTTTACCGTAACTTGGGTGGTATAATACAGAAGTTCTGGACCTATTCTATCACCCTACGTGTACCCCTATGTGTACGTCATGTATCCACAATTCCGTATTTATTTTTATATTTCATGTCAAACTTAGACAAATCGTTGTCCGCACATCGCATAGCGACTAATTTAATCACCCGTATTTCCAAAACCTAAGTTTTTAAGGTAACTTGGCTGGTATAGTACTAAAGTTCTGGACCTATTCTATCATCCTATGTGTACGTCATGTTGGCACACCTCCGTATTTTTTTTATATTTCGTGTCAAACTTCGACAAATCTCTGTCCGCACATCTCAATGCGACTACTTTAATCAGCCATATTTCCAAAACCTAAGTTTTTTCGGTAACTTGGGTGGTATAGTACTAAAGTTCTTGACCTATTCTATCATCCTATGTGTACGTAATGTTGGCACACCTCCGTATTTATTATTATATTTCATGTCATACTTAGACAAATCGTTGTCCGCACATCGCATAGCGACTAATTTAATCACCCATATTTCCAAAACCTAAGTTTTTAAGGTAACTTGGGTGGTATAGTACTAAAGTTCTGGTCCTATTCTTTCATCCTACGTTTACGTAATGTTGGCACACCTCCGTATTTATTTTTATATTTCATGTCTAACTTAGACAAATCGTTGTTCGCACATCGCATAGCGACTAATTTAATCACCCATATTTCCAAAACCTAAGTTTTTACGGTAACTTGGGTGGTATAATACAGAAGTTCTGGTCCTATTCTATCACCCTATGTGTACGTCATGTATCCACAATTCCGTATTTATTTTTATATTTCATGTCAAACTTAGACAAATCGTTGTCCGCACATCGCATAGCGACTAATTTAATCACCCATATTTCCAAAACCTAAGTTTTTAAGGTAACTTGGGTGGTATAATACTAAATTTCAGGACCTATTCTATCATCCTATGTGTACGTCATGTTGGCACACTTCCGTATTATTTTATTTTTCATGTCATACTTTGACAAATCGCTGTCCGCACATCTCAATGCGACTACTTTAATCAGCCATATTTCCAAAACCTAAGTTTTTACGGTAACTTGGGTGGTATAATACAGACGTTCTGGTCCTATTCTATCACCCTACGTGTACGTAATGTTGGCACACCTCCGTATTTATTATTATATTTCATGTCATACTTAGACAATCGTTGTCCGCACATCGCATAGCGACTAATTTAATCACCCATATTTCCAAAACCTAAGTTTTTAAGGTAACTTGGGTGGTATAGTACTAAAGTTCTTTTCCTATTCTATCATCCTACGTGTACGTAATGTTGGCACACCTCCGTATTTATTTTTATATTTCATGTCAAACTTAGACAAATCGTTGTCCGCACATCGCATAGCGACTACTTTAATCAGCCATATTTCCAAAACCTAAGTTTTTACGGTAACTTGGGTGGTATAATACAGAAGTTCTGGTCCAATTCTATCACCCTATTTGTACGTCATGTATCCACAATTCCGTATTTATTTTTATATTTCATGTCAAACTTAGACAAATCGCTGTCCGCACATCTCAATGCGACTACTTTAATCAGCCATATTTCCAAAACCTAAGTTTTTACGGTAACTTGGGTGGTATAATACAGAAGTTCTGGTCCTATTCTATCACCCTATGTGTACGTCATGTATCCACAATTCCGTATTTATTTTTATATTTCAGGTCAAACTTAGACAAATCGTTGTCCGCACATCGCATTGCGACTAATTTAATCACCCATATTTCGAAAACCTAAGTTTTTAAGGTAACTTGGGTGGTATAATACTAAATTTAAGAACCTATTCTATCATCCTATGTGTACGTCATGTTGGCACACTACCGTATTTATTTTATTTTTCATGTCATACTTTGACAAATCGCTGTCCGCACATCTCAATGCGACTACTTTAATCAGCCATATTTCCAAAACCTAAGTTTTTACGGTAACTTGGGTGGTATAATACAGAAGTTCTGGTCCTATTCTATCACCCTATGTGTACGTCATGTATCCACAATTCCGTATTTATTTTTATATTTCATGTCAAACTTAGACAAATCGTTGTCCGCACATAGCATAGCGACTAATTTAATCACCCATATTTCCAAAACCTAAGTTTTTAAGGTAACTTGGGTGGTATAATACTAAATTTCAGGACCTATTCTATCATCCTATGTGTACGTCATGTTGGCACACTTCCGTATTTATTATATTTTTCATGTCATACTTTGACAAATCGCTGTCCGCACATCTCAATGCGACTAATTTAATCAGCCATATTTCCAAAACCTAAGTTTTTACGGTAACTTGGGTGGTATAATACAGAAGTTCTGGACCTATTCTATCACCCTACGTGTACCCCTATGTGTACGTCATGTATCCACAATTCCGTATTTTTTTTATATTTCATGTCAAACTTAGACAAATCGTTGTCCGCACATAGCATAGCGACTAATTTAATCACCCATATTTCCAAAACCTAAGTTCTTAAGGTAACTTGGGTGGTACAATACTATATTTCTGGACCTATTCTATCATCCTATGTGTACGTCATGTTGGCACACTTCCGTATTTATTTTATTTTTCATGTCATACTTTGACAAATCGCTGTCCGCACATCTCAATGCGACTACTTCAATCAGCCATATTTCCAAATTCTAAGTTTTTACGGTAACTTGGGTGGTATAATACATAAGTTCTGGTCCTATTCTATCACCCTATGTGTACGTCATGTATCCACAATTCGGTATTTATTTTTATATTTCATGTCAAACTTAGACAAATCGTTGTCCGCACATCGCATAGCGACTAATTTAATCACCCATATTTCCAAAACCTAAGTTTTTAAGGTAACTTGGGTAATATAATACTAAATTTCAGGACCTATTCTATCATCCTATGTGTACGTCATGTTGGCACACTTCCGTATTTATTTTATTTTTCATGTCATACTTTGACAAATCGCTGTCCGCACATCTCAATGCGACTACTTTAATCAGCCATATTTCCAAAACCTAAGTTTTTACGGTAACTTGGGTGGTATAATACAGAAGTTCTGGTCCTATTTCATCACCCTACGTGTACGTCATGCTGACACACTGCCGTATTTATTTTATATTTTATGTCAAACTTAGGTGGATCACTGTCCACACATCCAAAGCGACTATTTTAATCACCCTTATTTCCAAAACCTAAGTTTTTAAGGTAACTTGGGTGGTATAGTACTAAAGTTCTGGACCTATTCTATCATCCTATGTGTACGTCATGTTGGCACACCTCCGTATTTTTTTTATATTTCGTGTCAAACTTCGACAAATCTCTGTCCGCACATCTCAAAGCGACTACTTTAATCAGCCATATTTCCAAAACCTAAGTTTTTACGGTAACATGGGTGGTATAATACAGAAGTTCTGGTCCTATTCTATCACCCTACGTGTACGTAATATTGGCACACCTCCGTATTTATTATTATATTTCATGTCATACTTAGACAAATCGTTGTCCGCACATCGCATAGCGACTAATTTAATCACCCATATTTCCAAAACCTAATTTTTTAAGGTAACTTGGGTGGTATAGTACTAAAGTTCTGGTCCTATTCTTTCATCCTACGTGTACGTCATGCTGACACACCGCCGTATTTATTTTATATTTTATGTCAAACTTAGGTGGATCGCTGTCCACACATCCAAAGCGACTATTTTAATCACCCGTATTTCCAAAACCTAAGTTTTGACGGTAACCTGAGTGGTATAATAATATAGTTCTAATCCTATTCTATCACCCAATGTGTACGTCATGTATCCAAAATTCCGTATTTATTTTTATATTTCATGTCAAGCTTAGACAAATCGTTGTCCGCACATCGCATAGCGACTAATTTAATCACCCATATTTCCAAAACCTAAGTTTTTAAGGTAACTTGGGTGGTATAGTACTAAAGTTCTGGTCCTATTCTATCACCCTATGTGTACGTCATGTATCCACAATTCCGTATTTATTTTTATATTTCATGTCAAACTTAGACAAATCGCTGTCCGCACATCTCAATGCGACTACTTTAATCAGCCATATTTCCAAAACCTAAGTTTTTACGGTAACTTGGGTGGTATAGTACTAAAGTTCTGGACCTATTCTATCATCCTATGTGTACGTCATGTTGGCTCACCTCCGTATTTTTTTTATATTTTGTGTCAAACTTCGACAAATCTCTGTCCGCACATCTCAATGCGACTAATTTAATCACCCATATTTCCAAAACCTAAGTTTTTACGGTAACTTGGGTGGTATAATACAGAAGTTCTGGTCCTATTCTATCACCCTACGTGTACGTAATGTTGGCACACCTCCGTATTTATTTTTATATTTCATGTCAAACTTAGACAAATCGTTGTCCGCACATCGCATAGCGACTAATTTAATCACCCATATTTCCAAAACCTACGTTTTTACGGTAACTTGGGTGGTATAATACTAAATTTCAGGACCTATTCTATCATCCTATGTGTACGTCATGTTGGCACACTTCCGTATTTATTTTATTTTTCATGTCATACTTTGACAAATCGCTGTCCGCACATCTCAATGCGACTAATTTAATCAGCCATATTTCCAAAACCTAAGTTTTTACGGTAACTTGGGTGGTATAATACAGAAGTTCTGGACCTATTCTATCACCCTACGTGTACCCCTATGTGTACGTCATGTATCCACAATTCCGTATTTATTTTTATATTTCATGTCAAACTTAGACAAATCGTTGTCCGCACATCGCATAGCGACTAATTTAATCACCCGTATTTCCAAAACCTAAGTTTTTAAGGTAACTTGGCTGGTATAGTACTAAAGTTCTGGACCTATTCTATCATCCTATGTGTACGTCATGTTGGCACACCTCCGTATTTTTTTTATATTTCGTGTCAAACTTCGACAAATCTCTGTCCGCACATCTCAATGCGACTACTTTAATCAGCCATATTTCCAAAACCTAAGTTTTTTCGGTAGCTTGGGTGGTATAGTACTAAAGTTCTTGACCTATTCTATCATCCTATGTGTACGTAATGTTGGCACACCTCCGTATTTATTATTATATTTCATGTCATACTTAGACAAATCGTTGTCCGCACATCGCATAGCGACTAATTTAATCACCCATATTTCCAAAACCTAAGTTTTTAAGGTAACTTGGGTGGTATAGTACTAAAGTTCTGGTCCTATTCTTTCATCCTACGTTTACGTAATGTTGGCACACCTCCGTATTTATTTTTATATTTCATGTCTAACTTAGACAAATCGTTGTTCGCACATCGCATAGCGACTAATTTAATCACCCATATTTCCAAAACCTAAGTTTTTACGGTAACTTGGGTGGTATAATACAGAAGTTCTGGTCCTATTCTATCACCCTATGTGTACGTCATGTATCCACAATTCCGTATTTATTTTTATATTTCATGTCAAACTTAGACAAATCGTTGTCCGCACATCGCATAGCGACTAATTTAATCACCCATATTTCCAAAACCTAAGTTTTTAAGGTAACTTGGGTGGTATAATACTAAATTTCAGGACCTATTCTATCATCCTATGTGTACGTCATGTTGGCACACTTCCGTATTTATTTTATTTTTCATGTCATACTTTGACAAATCGCTGTCCGCACATCTCAATGCGACTACTTTAATCAGCCGTATTTCCAAAACCTAAGTTTTTACGGTAACTTGGGTGGTATAATACAGACGTTCTGGTCCTATTCTATCACCCTACGTGTACGTAATGTTGGCACACCTCCGTATTTATTATTATATTTCATGTCATACTTAGACAATCGTTGTCCGCACATCGCATAGCGACTAATTTAATCACCCATATTTCCAAAACCTAAGTTTTTAAGGTAACTTGGGTGGTATAGTACTAAAGTTCTGGTCCTATTCTATCATCCTACGTGTACGTAATGTTGGCACACCTCCGTATTTATTTTTATATTTCATGTCAAACTTAGACAAATCGTTGTCCGCACATCGCATAGCGACTACTTTAATCAGCCATATTTCCAAAACCTAAGTTTTTACGGTAACTTGGGTGGTATAATACAGAAGTTCTGGTCCAATTCTATCACCCTATTTGTACGTCATGTATCCACAATTCCGTATTTATTTTTATATTTCATGTCAAACTTAGACAAATCGCTGTCCGCACATCTCAATGCGACTACTTTAATCAGCCATATTTCCAAAACCTAAGTTTTTACGGTAACTTGGGTGGTATAATACAGAAGTTCTGGTCCTATTCTATCACCCTATGTGTACGTCATGTATCCACAATTCCGTATTTATTTTTATATTTCAGGTCAAACTTAGACAAATCGTTGTCCGCACATCGCATTGCGACTAATTTAATCACCCATATTTCCAAAACCTAAGTTTTTAAGGTAACTTGGGTGGTATAATACTAAATTTAAGAACCTATTCTATCATCCTATGTGTACGTCATGTTGGCACACTACCGTATTTATTTTATTTTTCATGTCATACTTTGACAAATCGCTGTCCGCACATCTCAATGCGACTACTTTAATCAGCCATATTTCCAAAACCTAAGTTTTTACGGTAACTTGGGTGGTATAATACAGAAGTTCTGGTCCTATTCTATCACCCTATGTGTACGTCATGTATCCACAATTCCGTATTTATTTTTATATTTCATGTCAAACTTAGACAAATCGTTGTCCGCACATAGCATAGCGACTAATTTAATCACCCATATTTCCAAAACCTAAGTTTTTAAGGTAACTTGGGTGGTATAATACTAAATTTCAGGACCTATTCTTTCATCCTATGTGTACGTCATGTTGGCACACTTCCGTATTTATTTTATTTTTCATGTCATACTTTGACAAATCGCTGTCCGCACATCTCAATGCGACTACTTTAATCAGCCATATTTCCAAAACCTAGGTTTTTACGGTAACTTGAGTGGTATAATACAGAAGTTCTGGACCTATTCTATCACCCTACGTGTACCCCTATGTGTACGTCATGTATCCACAATTCCGTATTTTTTTTATATTTCATGTCAAACTTAGACAAATCGTTGTCCGCACATAGCATTGCGACTAATTTAATCACCCATATTTCCAAAACCTAAGTTCTTAAGGTAACTTGGGTGGTACAATACTATATTTCTGGACCTATTCTATCATCCTATGTGTACGTCATGTTGGCACACTTCCGTATTTATTTTATTTTTCATGTCATACTTTGACAAATCGCTGTCCGCACATCTCAATGCGACTACTTTAATCAGCCATATTTCCAAAACCTAAGTTTTTACGGTAACTTGGGTGGTATAATACAGAAGTTCTGGTCCTATTCTATCACCCTATGTGTACGTCATGTATCCACAATTCGGTATTTATTTTTATATTTCATGTCAAACTTAGACAAATCGTTGTCCGCACATCGCATAGCGACTAATTTAATCACCCATATTTCCAAAACCTAAGTTTTTAAGGTAACTTGGGTGGTATAATACTAAATTTCAGGACCTATTCTATCATCCTATGTGTACGTCATGTTGGCACACTTCCGTATTTATTTTATTTTTCATGTCATACTTTGACAAATCGCTGTCCGCACATCTCAATGCGACTACTTTAATCAGCCATATTTCCAAAACCTAAGTTTTTACGGTAACTTGGGTGGTATAATACAGAAGTTCTGGTCCTATTTCATCACCCTACGTGTACGTCATGCTGACACACTGCCGTATTTATTTTATATTTTATGTCAAACTTAGGTGGATCACTGTCCACACATCCAAAGCGACTATTTTAATCACCCGTATTTCCAAAACCTAAGTTTTTAAGGTAACTTGGGTGGTATAGTACTAAAGTTCTGGACCTATTCTATCATCCTATGTGTACGTCATGTTGGCACACCTCCGTATTTTTTTTATATTTCGTGTCAAACTTCGACAAATCTCTGTCCGCACATCTCAAAGCGACTACTTTAATCAGCCATATTTCCAAAACCTAAGTTTTTACGGTAACATGGGTGGTATAATACAGAAGTTCTGGTCCTATTCTATCACCTTACGTGTACGTAATATTGGCACACCTCCGTATTTATTATTATATTTCATGTCATACTTAGACAAATCGTTGTCCGCACATCGCATAGCGACTAATTTAATCACCCATATTTCCAAAACCTAAGTTTTTAAGGTAACTTGGGTGGTATAGTACTAAAGTTCTGGTCCTATTCTTTCATCCTACGTGTACGTCATGCTGACACACCGCCGTATTTATTTTATATTTTATGTCAAACTTAGGTGGAACGCTGTCCACACATCCAAAGCGACTATTTTAATCACCCGTATTTCCAAAACCTAAGTTTTGACGGTAACCTGAGTGGTATAATAATATAGTTCTAATCCTATTCTATCACCCAATGTGTACGTCATGTATCCAAAATTCCGTATTTATTTTTATATTTCATGTCAAGCTTAGACAAATCGTTGTCCGCACATCGCATAGCGACTAATTTAATCACCCATATTTCCAAAACCTAAGTTTTTAAGGTAACTTGGGTGGTATAGTACTAAAGTTCTGGTCCTATTCTATCACCCTATGTGTACTTCATGTATCCACAATTCCGTATTTATTTTTATATTTCATGTCAAACTTAGACAAATCGCTGTCCGCACATCTCAATGCGACTACTTTAATCAGCCATATTTCCAAAACCTAAGTTTTTACGGTAACTTGGGTGGTATAGTACTAAAGTTCTGGACCTATTCTATCATCCTATGTGTACGTCATGTTGGCTCACCTCCGTATTTTTTTATATTTTGTGTCAAACTTCGACAAATCTCTGTCCGCACATCTCAATGCGACTAATTTAATCACCCATATTTCCAAAACCTAAGTTTTTACGGTAACTTGGGTGGTATAATACAGAAGTTCTGGTCCTATTCTATCACCCTACGTGTACGTAATGTTGGCACACCTCCGTATTTATTTTTATATTTCATGTCAAACTTACAAATCGTTGTCCGCACATCGCATAGCGACTAATTTAATCACCCATATTTCCAAAACCTACGTTTTTACGGTAACTTGGGTGGTATAATACAGAAGTTCTGGTCCTATTCTATCACCCTATGTGTACGTCATGTATCCACACTTCCGTATTTATTTTTACATTTCATGTCAAAATTAGACAAATCGTTGTCCGCACATCGAATAGCGACTAATTTAATCACCCATATTTCCAAAACCTAAGTTTTTACGGTAACTTGGGTGGTATAGTCCTAAAGTTCTGGACCTATTCTATCATCCTATGTGTACGTCATGTTGGCACACCTCCGTATTTTTTTAATATTTCGTGTCAGACTTCGACAAATCGTTGTCCGCACATCGCATAGCGACTAATTTAATCACCCATATTTCCAAAACCTAAGTTTTTACGGTAACTTGGGTGGTATAATACAGAGGTTCTGGTCCTATTCTTTCATCCTACGTGTACGTAATGTTGGCACACCTCCGTATTTATTTTTATATTTCATGTCAAACTTAGACAAATCGTTGTCCGCACATCGCATAGCGACTAATTTAATCACCCATATTTCCAAAACCTAAGTTTTTACGGTAACTTGGGTGGTATAGTACTAAAGTTCTGGACCCATTCTATCATCCTATGTGTACGTCATGTTGGCACACCTCCGTATTTTTTTTTTATTTCGTGTCAAACTTCGACAAATTGTTGTCCGCACATCGCATAGCGACTAATTTAATCACCCATATTTCCAAAACCTAAGTTTTTACGGTAACTTGGGCGGTATAATACAGAAGTTCTGGTCCTATTCTATCACCCTATGTGTACGTCATGTATCCACAATTCCGTATTTATTTTTATATTTCATGTCAAACTTAGACAAATCGTTGTCCCCACATCGCAAAGCGACTAATTTAATCACCCATATTTCCAAAACCTAAGTTTTTAAGGTAACTTGGGTGGTATAATACTAAATTTCAGGACCTATTCTATCATCCTATGTGTACGTCATGTTGGCACACTTCCGTATTTATTATATTTTTCATGTCATACTTTGACAAATCGCTGTCCGCACATCTCAATGCGACTACTTTAATCAGCCATATTTCCAAAACCTAAGTTTTTACGGTAACTTGGGTGGTATAATACAGAAGTTCTGGTCATATTCTATCACCCTACGTGTACGTCATGTATCCACAATTCCGTATTTATTTTTATATTTCATGTCAAACTTAGACAAATCGTTGTCCGCACATCGCATAGCGACTAATTTAATCACCCATATTTCCAAAACCTAAGTTTTTACGGTAACTTGGGTGGTATAATACAGAAGTTTTGGTCCTATTCTATCACCCTATGTGTACGTCATGTATCCACAATTCCGTATTTATTTTTATATTTCATGTCAAACTAGACAAATCGTTGTCCGCACATCGCATAGCGACTAATTTAATCACCCATATTTCCAAAACCTAAGTTTTTAAGGTAACTTGGGTGGTATAATACTAAATTTCAGGACCTATTCTATCATCTTATGTGTACGTCATGTTGGCACACTTCCGTATTTATTATATTTTTCATGTCATACTTTGACAAATCGCTGTCCGCACATCTCAATGCGACTACTTTAATCAGCCATATTTCCAAAACCTAAGTTTTTACGGTAACTTGGGTGGTATAGTACTAAAGTTCTGGACCTATTCTATCATCCTATGTGTACGTCATGTTGGCTCACCTCCGTATTTTTTTTATATTTTGTGTCAAACTTCGACAAATCTCTGTCCGCACATCTCAATGCGACTAATTTAATCACCCATATTTCCAAAACCTAAGTTTTTACGGTAACTTGGGTGGTATAATACAGAAGTTCTGGTCCTATTCTATCACCCTACGTGTACGTAATGTTGGCACACCTCCGTATTTATTTTTATATTTCATGTCAAACTTAGACAAATCGTTGTCCGCACATCGCATAGCGACTAATTTAATCACCCATATTTCCAAAACCTACGTTTTTACGGTAACTTGGGTGGTATAATACCGAAGTTCTGGTCCTATTCTATCACCCTATGTGTACGTCATGTATCCACACTTCCGTATTTATTTTTACATTTCATGTCAAACTTAGACAAATCGTTGACCGCACATCGCATAGCGACTAATTTAATCACCCATATTTCCAAAACCTAAGTTTTTACGGTAACTTGGGTGGTATAGTCCTAAAGTTCTGGACCTATTCTATCATCCTATGTGTACGTCATGTTGGCACACCTCCGTATTCTTTTTATATTTCGTGTCAAACTTCGACAAATCGTTGTCCGCACATCGCATAGCGACTAATTTAATCGCCCATATTTCCAAAACCTAAGTTTTTACGGTAACTTGGGTGGTATAATACAGAAGTTCTGGTCCTATTCTTTCATCCTACGTGTACGTAATGTTGGCACACCTCCGTATTTATTTTTATATTTCATGTCAAACTTAGACAAATCGTTGTCCGCACATCGCATAGCGACTAATTTAATCACCCATATTTCCAAAACCTAAGTTTTTACGGTAACTTGGGTGGTATAGTACTAAAGTTCTGGACCCATTCTATCATCCTATGTGTACGTCATGTTGGCACACCTCCGTATTTTTTTTTAATTCGTGTCAAACTTCGACAAATTGTTGTCCGCACATCGCATAGCGACTAATTTAATCACCCATATTTCCAAAACCTAAGTTTTTACGGTAACTTGGGTGGTATAATACAGAAGTTCTGGTCCTATTCTATCACCCTACGTGTACGTCATGTATCCACAATTCCGTATTTATTTTTATATTTCATGTCAAACTTAGACAAATCGTTGTCCGCACATCGCATAGCGACTAATTTAATCACCCATATTTCCAAAACCTAAGTTTTTACGGTAACTTGGGTGGTATAATGCAGAAGTTCTGGTCCTATTCTATCACCCTATGTGTACGTCATGTATCCACAATTCCGTATTTATTTTTATATTTCATGTCAAACTTAGACAAATCGTTGTCCCCACATCGCAAAGCGACTAATTTAATCACCCATATTTCCAAAACCTAAGTTTTTAAGGTAACTTGGGTGGTATAATACTAAATTTCAGGACCTATTCTATCATCCTATGTGGACGTCATGTTGGCACACTTCCGTATTTATTTTATTTTTTATGTCATACTTTGACAAATCGCTGTCCGCACATCTCAATGCGACTACTTTAATCAGCCATATTTCCAAAACCTAAGTTTTTACGGTAACTTGGGTGGTATAATACAGAAGTTCTGGTCATATTCTATCACCCTACGTGTACGTCATGTATCCACAATTCCGTATTTATTTTTATATTTCATATCAAACTTAGACAAATCGTTGTCCGCACATCGCATAGCGACTAATTTAATCACCCATATTTCCAAAACCTAAGTTTTTACGGTAACTTGGGTGGTATAATACAGAAGTTTTGGTCCTATTCTATCACCCTATGTGTACGTCATGTATCCACAATTCCGTATTTATTTTTATATTTCATGTCAAACTTAGACAAATCGTTGTCCGCACATCGCATAGCGACTAATTTAATCACCCATATTTCCAAAACCTAAGTTTTTAAGGTAACTTGGGTGGTATAATACTAAATTTCAGGACCTATTCTATCATCCTATGTGTACGTCATGTTTGCACACTTCCGTATTTATTATATTTTTCATGTCATACTTTGACAAATCGCTGTCCGCACATCTCAATGCGACTACTTTAATCAGCCATATTTCCAAAACCTAAGTTTTTACGGTAACTTGGGTGGTATAATACAGAAGTTCTTGTCCTATTTCATCACCCTACGTGTACGTAATGTTGGCACACCCCCGTATTTATTATTATATTTCATGTCATACTTAGACAAATCGTTGTCCGCACATCGCATAGCGACTAATTTAATCACCCATATTTCCAAAACATAAGTTTTTACGGTAACTTGGGTGGTATAATACAGAAGTTCTGGTCCTATTCTATCACCCTATGTGTACGTCATGTATCCACAATTCCGTATTTATTTTTATATTTCATGTCAAACTTAGACAAATCGTTGTCCGCACATCGCATAGCGACTAATTTAATCACCCATTTTCCAAAACCTAAGTTTTTACGGTAACTTGGGTGGTATAATACAGAAGTTCTGGTCCTATTCTTTCATCCTATGTGTACGTCATGTTGGCACACTTCCGTATTTATTTTATTTTTCATGTCATACTTTGACAAATCGCTGTCCGCACATCTCAATGCGACTACTTTAATCAGCCATATTTCCAAAACCTAAGTTTTTACGGTAACTTGGGTGGTATAATACAGAAGTTCTGGTCATATTCTATCACCCTACGTGTACGTCATGTATCCACAATTCCGTATTTATCTTTATATTTCATGTCAAACTTTGACAAATCGTTGTCCGCACATCGCATAGCGACTAATTTAATCACCCATATTTCCAAAACCTAAGTTTTTACGGTAACTTGGGTGGTATAATACAGAAGTTTTGGTCCTATTCTATTACCCTATGTGTACGTCATGTATCCACAATTCCGTATTTATTTTTATATTTCATGTCAAACTTAGACAAATCGTTGTCCGCACATCGCATAGCGACTAATTTAATCACCCATATTTCCAAAACCTAAGTTTTTAAGGTAATTTGGGTGGTATAATACTAAATTTCAGGACCTATTCTATCATCCTATGTGTACGTCATATTGGCACACTTCCGTATTTATTATATTTTTCATGTCATACTTTGACAAATCGCTGTCCGCACATCTCAATGCGACTACTTTAATCAGCCATATTTCCAAAACCTAAGTTTTTACGGTAACTTGGGTGGTATAATACAGAAGTTCTTGTCCTATTTCATCACCCTACGTGTACGTAATGTTGGCACACCTCCGTATTTATTATTATATTTCATGGCATACTTAGACAAATCGTTGTCCGCACATCGCATAGCGACTAATTTGATCACCCATATTTCCAAAACCTAAGTTTTTAAGGTAACTTGGGTGGTATAGTACTAAATTTCAGGACCTATTCTATCATCCTATGTGTACGTCATGTTGGCACACTTCCGTATTTATTTTATTTTTCATGTCATACTTTGACAAATCGCTGTCCGCACATCTTAATGCGACTAATTTAATCAGCCATATTTCAAAAACCTAAGTTTTTACGGTAACTTAGGTGGTATAATACAGAGGTTCTGGTCCTATTTCATCACCCTACGTGTACGTCATGCTGACACACTGCCGTATTTATTTTATATTTTATGTCAAACTTAGGTGGATCACTGTCCACACATCCAAAGCGACTATTTTAATCACCCGTATTTCCAAAACCTAAGTTTTTAAGGTAACTTGGGTGGTATAGTACTAAAGTTCTGGACCTATTCTATCATCCAATGTGTACGTCATGTTGGCACACCTCCGTATTTTTTTTATATTTCGTGTCAAACTTCGACAAATCGTTGTCCACACATCGCATAGCGACTAATTTAATCACCCATATTTCCAAAACCTAAGTTTTTACGGTAACTTGGGTGGTATAATACAGAAGTTCTGGCCCTATTCTATCACCCTATGTGTACGTCATGTATCCACAATTCCGTATTTATTTTTATATTTCATGTCAAACTTAGACAAATCGTTGTCCGCACATCGCATAGCGACTAATCTAATCACCCATATTTCCAAAACCTAAGTTTTTAAGGTAACTTGGGTGGTATAATACTAAATTTCAGGACCTATTCTATCATCCTATGTGTACTTCATGTTGGCACACTTCCGTATTTATTTTATTTTTCATGTCATACTTTGACAAATCGCTGTCCGCACATCTCAATGCGACTACTTTAATCAGCCATATTTCCAAAACCTAAGTTTTTACGGTAACTTGGGTGGTATAATACAGAAGTTCTGGTCCTATTTCATCACCCTACGTGTACGTCATGCTGACACACTGCCGTATTTATTTTATATTTTATGTCAAACTTAGGTGGATCACTGTCCACACATCCAAAGCGACTAATTTAATCACCCATATTTCCAAAACCTAAGTTTTTAAGGTAACTTGGGTGGTATAATACTAAATTTCAGGACCTATTCTATCATCCTATGTGTACGTCATGTTGGCACACTTCCGTTTTTATTTTATTTTTCATGTCATACTTTGACAAATCGCTGTCCGCACATCTCAATGCGACTACTTTAATCAGCCATATTTCCAAAACCTAAGTTTTTACGGTAACTTGGGTGGTATAATACAGAAGTTCTGGTCCTATTTCATCACCCTACGTGTACGTCATGCTGACACACTGCCGTATTTATTTTATATTTTATGTCAAACTTAGGTGGATCACTGTCCACACATCCAAAGCGTCTATTTTAATCACGCGTATTTCCAAAACCTAAGTTTTTAAGGTAACCTGGGTGGTATAGTACTAAAGTTCTGGACCTATTCTATCATCCTATGTGTACGTCATGTTGGCACACCTCCGTATTTTTTTATATTTCGTGTCAAACTTCGACAAATCGTTGTCAGCACATCGCATAGCGACTAATTTAATCACCCATATTTCCAAAACCTAAGTTTTTAAGATAACTTGGGTGGTATAATACAGAATTTCTGGTCCTATTCTATCACCCTATGTGTACGTCATGTATCCACAATTCCGTATTTATTTTTATATTTCATGTCAAACTTAGACAAATCGTTGTCCGCACATCGCATAGCGACTACTTTAATCAGCCATATTTCCAAAACCTAAGTTTTTACGGTAACTTGGGTGGTATAATACAGAAGTTCTGGTCCTATTTCATCACCCTACGTGTACGTCATGCTGACACACTGCCGTATTTATTTTATATTTTATGTCAAACTTAGGTGGATCACTGTCCACACATCCAAAGCGACTAATTTAATCACCCATATTTCCAAAACCTAAGTTTTTAAGGTAACTTGGGTGGTATAATACTAAATTTCCGGACCTATTCTATCATCCTATGTGTACGTCATGTTGGCACACTTCCGTATTTATTTTATTTTTCATGTCATACTTTGACAAATCGCTGTCCGCACATCTCAATGCGACTACTTTAATCAGCCATATTTCCAAAACCTAAGTTTTTACGGTAACTTGGGTGGTATAATACAGAAGTTCTGGTCCTATTCTATCACCCTATGTGTACGTCATGTATCCACAATTCCGTATTTATTTTTATATTTCATGTCAAACTTAGACAAATCGTTGTCCGCACATCGCATAGCGACTAATTTAATCACCCATATTTCCAAAACCTAAGTTTTTAAGGTAACTTGGGTGGTATAATACTAAATTTCAGGACCTATTCTATCATCCTATGTGTACGTCATGTTGGCACACTTCCGTATTTATTTTATTTTTCATGTCATACTTTGACAAATCGCTGTCCGCACATCTCAATGCGACTACTTTAATCAGCCATATTTCCAAAACCTAAGTTTTTACGGTAACTTGGGTGGTATAATACAGAAGTTCTGGTCCTATTTCATCACCGTACGTGTACGTCATGCTGACACACTGCCGTATTTATTTTATATTTTATGTCAAACTTAGGTGGATCGCTGTCCACACATCCAAAGCGACTATTTTAATCACCCGTATTTCCAAAACCTAAGTTTTGACGGTAACCTGAGTGGTATAATAATATAGTTCTAATCCTATTCTATCACCTAATGTGTACGTCATGTATCCAAAATTCCGTATTTATTTATATATTTTATGTCAAACTTAGACAAATCCTTGTCCGCACATCGCATAGCGACTAATTTAATAACCCATATTTCCAAAACCTAAGTTTTTAAGGTAACTTGGGTGGTATAGTACTAAAGTTCTGGTCCTATTCTTTCATCCTACGTGTACGTCATGCTGACACACTGCCGTATTTATTTTATATTTTATGTCAAACTTAGGTGGATCGCTGTCCACACATCCAAAGCGACTATTTTAATCACCCGTATTTCCAAAACCTAAGTTTTTAAGGTAACTTGGGTGGTATAGTACTAAAGTTCTGGACCTATTCTATCATCCTATGTGTACGTCATGTTGGCACACCTCCGTATTTTTTTTATATTTCGTGTCAAACTTAGACAAATCCTTGTCCGCACATCGCATAGCGACTAATTTAATCACCCATATTTCTAAAACCTAAGTTTTTAAGGTAACTTGGGTGGTATAGTACTAAAGTTCTGGACCTATTCTATCATCGTATGTGTACGTCATGTTGGCACACCTCCGTATTTTTTTTATAATTCGTGTCAAACTTCGACAAATCGTTGTCCGCACATCGCATAGCGACTAATTTAATCACCCATATTTCCAAAACCTAAGTTTTTACGGTAACTTGGGTGGTATAATACAGAAGTTCTGGTCCTATTCTATTACCCAATGTGTACGTCATGTATCCAAAATTCCGTATTTATTTTTATATTTCATGTCAAACTTAGACAAATCGTTGTCCGCACCTCGCATAGCGACTAATTTAATCACCCATATTTCCAAAACCTAAGTTTTTACGGTAACTTGGGTGGTATAGTACTAAAGTTTTGGACCTATTCTATCATCCTATGTGTACGTCATGTTGGCACACCTCCGTATTTTTTTTATATTTCGTGTCAAACTTCGACAAATCTCTGTCCGCACATCTCAATGCGACTACTTTAATCAGCCATATTTCCAAAACCTAAGTTTTTACAGTAACTTGGGTGGTATAATACAGAAGTTCTGGTCCTATTCTATCACCCTACGTGTACGTAATGTTGGCACACCTCCGTATTTATTATTATATTTCATGTCATACTTAGACAAATCGTTGTCCGCACATCGCATAGCGACTAATTTAATCACCCATATTTCCAAAACCTAAGTTTTTAAGGTAACTTGGGTGGTATAGTACTAAAGTTCTGGTCCTATTCTTTCATCCTACGTGTACGTCATGCTGACACACTGCCGTATTTATTTTATATTTTATGTCAAACTTAGGTGGATCGCTGTCCACACATCCAAATCGACTATTTTAATCACCCGTATTTCCAAAACCTAAGTTTTTAAGGTAACTTAAGTGGTATAGTACTAAAGTTCTGGACCTATTCTATCATCCTATGTGTACGTCATGTTGGCACACCTCCGTATTTTTTTTATATTTCGTGTCAAACTTCGACAAATCTCTGTCCGCACATCTCAATGCGACTACTTTAATCAGCCATATTTCCAAAACCTAAGTTTTTACGGTAACTCGGGTGGTATAATACAGAAGTTCTGGTCCTATTCTATAACCCTAGGTGTACGTAATGCTGGCACACCTCCGTATTTATTATTATATTTCATGTCAAACTTAGACAAATCGTTGTCCGCACATCGCATAGCGACTAATTTAATCACCCATATTTCCAAAACCTAAGTTTTTACGGTAACTTGGGTGGTATAATACAGAAGTTCTGGTCCTATTCTATTACCCAATGTGTACGTCATGTATCCAAAATTCCGTATTTATTTTTATATTTCATGTCAAACTTAGACAAATCGTTGTCCGCACCTCGCATAGCGACTAATTTAATCACCCATATTTCCAAACCTAAGTTTTTACGGTAACTTGGGTGGTATAGTACTAAAGTTTTGGACCTATTCTATCATCCTATGTGTACGTCATGTTGGCACACCTCCGTATTTTTTTTATATTTCGTGTCAAACTTCGACAAATCTCTGTCCGCACATCTCAATGCGACTACTTTAATCAGCCATATTTCCAAAACCTAAGTTTTTACAGTAACTTGGGTGGTATAATACAGAAGTTCTGGTCCTATTCTATCACCCTACGTGTACGTAATGTTGGCACACCTCCGTATTTATTATTATATTTCATGTCATACTTAGACAAATCGTTGTCCGCACATCGCATAGCGACTAATTTAATCACCCATATTTCCAAAACCTAAGTTTTAAGGTAACTTGGGTGGTATAGTACTAAAGTTCTGGTCCTATTCTTTCATCCTACGTGTACGTCATGCTGACACACTGCCGTATTTATTTTATATTTTATGTCAAACTTAGGTGGATCGCTGTCCACACATCCAAAGCGACTATTTTAATCACCCGTATTTCCAAAACCTAAGTTTTTAAGGTAACTTAAGTGGTATAGTACTAAAGTTCTGGACCTATTCTATCATCCTATGTGTACGTCATGTTGGCACACCTCCGTATTTTTTTTATATTTCGTGTCAAACTTCGACAAATCTCTGTCCGCACATCTCAATGCGACTACTTTAATCAGCCATATTTCCAAAACCTAAGTTTTTACGGTAACTCGGGTGGTATAATACAGAAGTTCTGGTCCTATTCTATAACCCTAGGTGTACGTAATGTTGGCACACCTCCGTATTTATTATTATATTTCATGTCAAACTTAGACAAATCGTTGTCCGCACATCGCATAGCGACTAATTTAATCACCCATATTTCCAAAACCTAAGTTTTTACGGTAACTTGGGTGGTATAATACAGAAGTTCTGGTCCTATTCTATCACCCTACGTGTACGTAATGTTGGCACACCTCCGTATTTATTATTATATTTCATGTCATACTTAGACAAATCGTTGTCCGCACATCGCATAGCGACTAATTTAATCACCCATATTTCCAAAACCTAAGTTTTTAAGGTAACTTGGGTGGTATAGTACTAAAGTTCTGGTCCTATTCTATCATCCTATGTGTACGTCATGTTGGCACACCTCCGTATTTTTTTATATTTCGTGTCAAACTTCGACAAATCTCTGTCCGCACATCTCAATGCGACTACTTTAATCAGCCATATTTCCAAAACCTAAGTTTTTACGGTAACTTGGGTGGTATAATACAGAAGTTCTGGTCCTATTCTATCACCCTATGTGTACGTCATGTATCCACAATTCCGTATTTATTTTTATATTTCATGTCAAACTTAGACAAATCGTTGTCCGCACATCGCATAGCGACTAATTTAATCACCCATATTTCCAAAACCTAAGTTTTTAAGGTAACTTGGGTGGTATAATACTAAATTTCAGGACCTATTCTATCATCCTATGTGTACGTCATGTTGGCACACTTCCGTATTTATTTTATTTTTCATGTCATACTTTGACAAATCGCTGTCCGCACATCTCAATGCGACTACTTTAATCAGCCATATTTCCAAAACCTAAGTTTTTACGGTAACTTGGGTGGTATAATACAGAAGTTCTGGTCCTATTCTATCACCCTATGTGTACGTCATGTATCCACAATTCCGTATTTATTTTTATTTTTCATGTCATACTTTGACAAATCGCTGTCTGCACATCGCATAGCGACTAATTTAATCACCCATATTTCCAAAACCTAATTTATTAAGGTAACTTAGGGTGGTATTGTACTAAGGTTCTAGTCCTATTCTTTCATCCTATGTGTACGTCATGCTGGCACACTTCCGTGTTTATTTTATATTTCATGTCAAACTTAGACAAATCGCTGTCCGCACATCGCAAAGCGACTACTTTAATCAGCCATATTTCCAAAACCTTAGTTTTTAAGGTAACTTGGGTGGTATAATACAGACTTTCTGGTCCTATTCTATCACCCTATGTGACCGTAATGTTGGCACACTTCCGTATTTATTTCTATATTACATGTCAAACTTAGACAAATCGCTGTCCGCACATCTCAATGCGACTACTTTAATCAGCCATATTTCCAAAACCTAAGTTTTTACGGTAACTTGGGTGGTATAGTACTAAAGTTCTGGTCCTATTCTATCACCCTACGTGTACGTAATGTTGGCACACTTCCGTATTTATTTTATTTTTCATGTCAAACTTCGACAAATCGTTGTCCGCACATCGCATAGCGACTAATTTAATCACCCATATTTCCAAAACCTAAGTTTTTACGGTAACTTGGGTGGTATAATACAGAAGTTCTGGTCCTATTCTATCACCCTATGTGTACGTCATGTATCCACAGTTCCGTATTTATTTTTATATTTCATGTCAAACTTAGACAAATCGTGTTCCGCACATCGCATAGCGACTAATTTAATCACCCATATTTCCAAAACCTAAGTTTTTAAGGTAACTTGGGTGGTATAATAATAAATTTCAGGACCTATTCTATCATCCTATGTGTACGTCATGTTGGCACACTTCCGTATTTATTTTATTTTTCATGTCATACTTTGACAAATCGCTGTCCGCACATCTCAATGCGACTACTTTAATCAGCCATATTTCCAAAACCTAAGTTTTTACGGTAACTTGGGTGGTATAATACAGAAGTTCTGGTCCTATTCTATCACCCTACGTGTACGTCATGTATCCACAATTCCGTATTTATTTTTATATTTCATGTCAAACTTAGACAAATCGTTGTCCGCACATCGCATTGCGACTAATTTAATCACCCATATTTCCAAAACCTAAGTTTTTAAGGTAACTTGGGTGGTATAATACTAAATTTCAGGACCTATTCTATCATCCTATGTGTACGTCATGTTGGCACACTTCCGTATCTATTTTTTTTTCATGTCATACTTTGACAAATCGCTGTCCGCACATCTCAATGCGACTACTTTAATCAGCCATATTTCCAAAACCTAAGTTTTTACGGTAACTTGGGTAGTATAATACAGAAATTCTGGTCCTATTCTATCACCCTATGTGTACGTCATGTATCCACAATTCCGTATTTATTTTTATATTTCATGTCAAACTTAGACAAATCGTTGTCCGCACATCGCATAGCGACTAATTTAATCACCCATATTTCCAAAACCTAAGTTTTTAAGGTAACTTGGGTGGTATAATACTAAATTTCAGGACCTATTCTATCATCCTATGTGTACGTCATGTTGGCACACTTCCGTATTTATTTTATTTCTCATGTCATACTTTGACAAATCGCTGTCCGCACATCTCAATGCGACTACTTTAATCAGCCATATTTCCAAAACCTAAGTTTTTACGGTAACTTGGGTGGTATAATACAGACGTTCTGGTCCTATTTAATCACCCTACGTGTACGTCATGCTGACACACTGCCGTATTTATTTTATATTTTATGTCAAACTTAGGTGGATCACTGTCCACACATCCAAAGCGACTACTTTAATCACCTGTATTTCCAAAACCTAAGTTTTTAAGGTAACTTGGGTGGTATAGTACTAAAGTTCTGGACCTATTCTATCATCCTATGTGTACGTCATGTTGGCACACCTCCGTATTTTTTTTATATTTCGTGTCAAACTTCGACAAATCTCTGTCCGCACATCTCAATGCGACTACTTTAATCAGCCATATTTCCAAAACCTAAGTTTTTACGGTAACTTGGGTGGTATAATACAGAAGTTCTGGTCCTATTCTATCACCCTATATGTACGTAATGTTGGCACACCTCCGTATTTATTATTATATTTCATGACATACTTAGACAAATCGTTGTCCGCACATCGCATAGCGACTAATTTAATCACCCATATATCCAAAACCTAAGTTTTTACGGTAACTTGGGTGGTATAATTCAGAAGTTCTGGTCCTATTCTATCACCCTATGTGTACGTCATGTATCCACAATTCCGTATTTATTTTTATATTTCATGTCAAACTTAGACAAATCGCTGTCCGCACATCTCAATGCGACTACTTTAATCAGCCATATTTCCAAAACCTAAGTTTTTACGGTAACTTGGGTGGTATAGTACTAAAGTTCTGGTCCTATTCTTTCATCCTACGTGTACGTAATGTTGGCACACCTCCGTATTTATTTTTATATTTCATGTCAAACTTAGACAAATCGTTGTCCGCACATCGCATAGCGACTAATTTGATCACCCATATTTCCAAAACCTAAGTTTTTACGGTAGTTTGGGTGGTATAGTACTAAAGTTCTGGACCTATTCTATCATCCTACGTGTACGTCATGTTGGCACACCTCCGTATTTTTTTTATATTTCGTGTCAAACTTCGACAAATCTCTGTCCGCACATCTCAATGCGACTACTTTAATCAGCCATATTTCCAAAACCTAAGTTTTTACGGTAACTTGGGTGGTATAATACAGAAGTTCTGGTCCTATTCTATCACCCTACGTGTACGTAATGTTGGCACACCTCCGTATTTATTATTATATTTCATGTCATACTTAGACAAATCGTTGTCCGCACATCGCATAGCGACTAATTTAATCACCCATATTTCCAAAACCTAAGTTTTTAAGGTAACTTGGGTGGTATAGTACTAAAGTTCTAGTCCTATTCTATCACCCTACGTGTACGTAATGTTGGCACACCTCCGTATTTATTATTATATTTCATGTCATACTTAGACGAATCGTTGTCCGCACATCGCATTGCGACTAGTTTAATCACCCATATTTCCAAAACCTAAGTTTTTAAGGTAATTTGGGTGGTATAGTACTAAAGTTCTAGTCCTATTCTATCACCCTACGTGTACGTAATGTTGGCACACTTCCGTATTTATTTTATTTTTCATGTCAAACTTCGACAAATCGTTGTCCGCACATCGCATAGCGACTAATTTAATCACCCATATTTCCAAAACCTAAGTTTTTACGGTAACTTGGGTGGTATAATACAGAAGTTCTGGTCCTATTCTATCACCCTATGTGTACGTCATGTATCCACAGTTCCGTATTTATTTTTATATTTCATGTCAAACTTAGACAAATCGTTGTCCGCACATCGCATAGCGACTAATTTAATCACCCATATTTCCAAAACCTAAGTTTTTAAGGTAACTTGGGTGGTATAATAATAATTTTCAGGACCTATTCTATCATCCTATGTGTACGTCATGTTGGCACACTTCCGTATTTATTTTATTTTTCATGTCATACTTTGACAAATCGCTGTCCGCACATCTCAATGCGACTACTTTAATCAGCCATATTTCCAAAACCTAAGTTTTTACGGTAACTTGGGTGGTATAATACAGAAGTTCTGGTCCTATTCTATCACCCTACGTGTACGTCATGTATCCACAATTCCGTATTTATTTTTATATTTCATGTCAAACTTAGACAAATCGTTGTCCGCACATCGCATAGCGACTAATTTAATCACCCATATTTCCAAAACCTACGTTTTTAAAGGTAACTTGGGTGGTATAATACTAAATTTCAGGACCTATTCTATCATCCTATGTGTACGTCATGTTGGCACACTTCCGTAACTATTTTTTTTTCATGTCATACTTTGACAAATCGCTGTCCGCACATCTCAATGCGACTACTTTAATCAGCCATATTTCCAAAACCTAAGTTTTTACGGTAACTTGGGTGGTATAATACAGAAGTTCTGGTCCTATTCTATCACCCTATGTGTACGTCATGTATCCACAATTCCGTATTTATTTTTATATTTCATGTCAAACTTAGACAAATCGTTGTCCGCACATCGCATAGCGACTATTTTAATCACCAATATTTCCAAAACCTAAGTTTTTAAGGTAACTTGGGTGGTATAATACTAAATGTCAGGACCTATTCTATCATCCTATGTGTACCTCATGTTGGCACACTTCCGTATTTATTTTATTTCTCATGTCATACTTTGACAAATCGCTGTCCGCACATCTCAATGCGACTACTTTAATCAGCCATATTTCCAAAACCTAAGTTTTTACGGTAACTTGGGTGGTATAATACAGACGTTCTGGTCCTATTTCATCACCCTACGTGTACGTCATGCTGACACACTGCCGTATTTATTTTATATTTTATGTCAAACTTAGGTGGATCACTGTCCACACATCCAAAGCGACTATTTTAATCACCTGTATTTCCAAAACCTAAGTTTTTAAGGTAACTTGGGTGGTATAGTACTAAAGTTCTGGACCTATTCTATCATCCTATGTGTACGTCATGTTGGCACACCTCCGTATTTTTTTTATATTTCGTGTCAAACTTCGACAAATCTCTGTCCGCACATCTCAATGCGACTACTTTAATCAGCCATATTTCCAAAACCTAAGTTTTTACGGTAACTTGGGTGGTATAATACAGAAGTTCTGGTCCTATTCTATCACCCTATATGTACGTAATGTTGGCACACCTCCGTATTTATTATTATATTTCATGACATACTTCGACAAATCGTTGTCCGCACATCGCATAGCGACTAATTTAATCACCCATATATCCAAAACCTAAGATTTTAAGGTAACTTGGGTGGTATAGTACAGAAGTTCTGGTCCTATTCTATCACCCTATGTGTACGTCATGTATCCATAATTCCGTATTTATTTTTTTATTTCATGTCAAACTTAGACAAATCGTTGTCCGCACATCGCATAGCGACTAATTTAATCA
>JAQJVK010000347.1:0-89568 GCA_035578135.1 Flexamia atlantica
ACGTCACAAATATAAATGACGTCAAAAAAATAATTGACGTCACAAAATACATAACGTCACAAAAATAAATGACGTCACAAAATACATAACATCACAAAAATATATGACGTCAACAAATACATAACGTCACAAAAATAAATGACGTCAAAAAATACATAACGTCACAAAAATAAATGACGTCACAAAATACATAACGTAACAAAAATAAATGACGTCACAAAATACATAACGTCACAAAAATAAATGACGTCACAAAATACATAACGTCACAAAAATAAATGACGTCACAAAATACATAACGTCACAAAAATATATGACGTCACAAAATACATAACGTCACAAAATACATAACGTCACAAAAATAAATGACGTCACAAAATACATATCGTCACAAAAAATAAATGACGTCTCAAAATACATAACGTCACAAAAATAAATGACGTCACAATAATAAATGACGTCGCAAAATAGTTAACGTCACAAAAATAAATGAGGTCACAAAATACATAACGTCAAAAAAATAAATGACGCCACAATATACATAACGTCACAAAAATAAATGACGTCACAAAATACAAAACGTCACAAAAACAAATGAAGTCACAAAAAACATAACGTCACAAACATAAATGACGTCACAAAATACATAACGTCACAAAAATAAATGACGTCACAATAATTAATTACGTCACAAAATACCTAACGTCACAAAAATAAATGACGTCACATAATCCATTACGTCAAAAAAATAAATGACGTCACAAAATACATAACGTCACAAAAATAAATGATGTCACAAAAATTAATTACGTCACAAAATACATAACGTCCCAAAAATAAATGACGTCACAAAATACATAACGGCACAAAAATAAATGACGTCACAAAATACCTAACGTCACAAAAAGAAATGACATCACAAAATACATAACGTCAAAAAAATAATTGACGTCAAAAAATACATAACGTCACAAAAATAATTGACGTCACAAAATACATAACGTCACAAAAATAAATTACGTCACAAAATACATAACGTCACAAATATAAATGACGTCACAAAAATAAATGACGTCACAAAATACATAACGTCACAAATATAAATAACGTCACAAAATACATAAAGTCACAAAAATAAATGAGGTCACAAAATACATAACGTCACAAATATAAATGACGTCACAAATATTAATACATAACGTCACAAAAATAAATGACGTCACAAAATACATAACGTCACAAATATAAATGACGTCACAAAAATAAATGACGTCACAAAATACTAAACGTCACAAAAAATGACGTGACAAAATACATAACGTCACAAAAATAAATTACGTCACAAAATACATAACGTCACAAAAATAAATGACTCCACAATATACATAACGTCACAAAAATAAATGACATCACAAAATACAAAACGTCACAAAAACAAATGACGTCACAAAATACATAACGTCACAAAATTAATGACGTCACAAAATACATAACGTCACAAAAATAAATGACGTCACAAAATACATAACGTCACAAAATACATAACGTCACAAAAATAAATGACGTCACAATAATAAATGACGTCGCAAAATACTTAACGTCACAAAAATAAATGAGGTCACAAAATACATAACGTCACAAAAAATAAATGACGTCACAAAATACATAACGTCACAAAAATAAATGACGTCACAAAATACATAACGTCACAAAAATAAATGATGTCACAAAAATTAATTACGTCACAAAATACATAACGTCACAAAAATAAACGACGTCACAAAATACATAACGTCACAAAAATAAATGACGTCACAAAATACATAACGTCACAAAATACATAACGTCACAAAAATAAATGACGTCACAATAATAAATGACGTCGCAACATACTTAAAGTCACAAAAATAAATGACGTCACAAAATACATAACGTCACAAAAAATAAATGACGTCACAAAATACATAACGTCGAAAAAATAAATGACGTCCCAAAATACATAACGTCACAAAAATAAATGACGTCACAAAATACATAACATCACAAAAATAAATGACGTCACAAAATACATAACGTCACAAAAATAAATGACGTCACAAAATACATAACGTCACAAAAATAAATGACGTCACAAAATACATAACGTCAAAAAAATAAATGACGTCACAAAATGCATAACGTCATAAAATACATAACGTCACAAAAATAAATGACGTCACGATAATAAATGACGTCACAAAATTCATAACGTCAAAAAAATAAATAACGTCACAAAATACATAACGTCACAAAAAAAAATGACGTCACAAAATACATAACGTCACAAAAATAAATGACGTCACAAAATACATAACGTCACAAAAATAAATGACGTCACAAAATACATAACGTGAAAAAAATAAATGACGTCAAAAAATGCATAACGTCACAAAATACATAACGGCACAAAAATAAATGACGTCACAAAATACATAACGTCACAAAATACATAACGTCACAAAAATAAATGACGTCACAATAATAAATGACGACACGAAATTCATAACGTCAAAAAAATAAATAACGTCACAAAATACATAACGTCACAAAAATAAATGAGTTCACAAAATACATAACGTCACAAATATAAATGACGTCACAAATATTAATACATAACGTCACAAAAATAAATGACGTCACAAAATACATAACGTCACAAATATAAATGACGTCAAAAAAATAATTGACGTCACAAAATACATAACGTCACAAAAATAAATGACGTCACAAAATACATAACATCACAAAAATATATGACGTCAACAAATACATAACGTCACAAAAATAAATGACGTCAAAAAATACATAACGTCACAAAAATAAATGACGTCACAAAATACATAACGTAACAAAAATAAATGACGTCACAAAATACATAACGTCACAAAAATAAATGACGTCACAAAATACATAACGTCACAAAAATAAATGACGTCACAAAATACATAACGTCACAAAAATATATGACGTCACAAAATACATAACGTCACAAAATACATAACGTCACAAAAATAAATGACGTCACAAAATACATATCGTCACAAAAAATAAATGACGTCTCAAAATACATAACGTCACAAAAATAAATGACGTCACAATAATAAATGACGTCGCAAAATAGTTAACGTCACAAAAATAAATGAGGTCACAAAATACATAACGTCAAAAAAATAAATGACGCCACAATATACATAACGTCACAAAAATAAATGACGTCACAAAATATAAAACGTCACAAAAACAAATGAAGTCACAAAAAACATAACGTCACAAACATAAATGACGTCACAAAATACATAACGTCACAAAAATAAATGACGTCACAATAATTAATTACGTCACAAAATACCTAACGTCACAAAAATAAATGACGTCACATAATACATTACGTCAAAAAAATAAATGACGTCACAAAATACATAACGTCACAAAAATAAATGATGTCACAAAAATTAATTACGTCACAAAATACATAACGTCCCAAAAATAAATGACGTCACAAAATACATAACGGCACAAAAATAAATGACGTCACAAAATACCTAACGTCACAAAAAGAAATGACATCACAAAATACATAACGTCAAAAAAATAATTGACGTCAAAAAATACATAACGTCACAAAAATAATTGACGTCACAAAATACATAACGTCACAAAAATAAATTACGTCACAAAATACATAACGTCACAAATATAAATGACGTCACAAAAATAAATGACGTCACAAAATACATAACGTCACAAATATAAATAACGTCACAAAATACATAAAGTCACAAAAATAAATGAGGTCACAAAATACATAACGTCACAAATATAAATGACGTCACAAATATTAATACATAACGTCACAAAAATAAATGACGTCACAAAATACATAACGTCACAAATATAAATGACGTCACAAAAATAAATGACGTCACAAAATACTAAACGTCACAAAAAATGACGTGACAAAATACATAACGTCACAAAAATAAATTACGTCACAAAATACATAACGTCACAAAAATAAATGACGTCAAAAAATACATAACGTCACAAAACTCATAACGTCACAAAAATAAATGACGTCACAAAATACATAACGCCACAAAAATAAATGACGTCACAATAATAAATGACGTCACAAAATACTAAACGTCACAAAAAATGACGTGACAAAATACATAACGTCACAAAAATAAATTACGTCACAAAATACATAACGTCACAAAAATAAATGACGTCACAAAATACATAACGTCACAAAAATTAATTACGTCACAAAATACATAACGTCACAAAAATAAATGACGTCACAAAATACCTAACGTCACAAAAAGAAATGACGTCACAAAATACCTAACGTCACAAAAGGAAATGACGTCACAAAATACATAACGTCACAAAAATAATTGACGTCACAAAATACATAACGTCACAAAAATACTTGACGTCACAAAATGCATAACGTCACAAAAATAAATGACGTCACAAAATACATAACGTCACAAATATAAATGACGTCACAAAAATAAATGACGTCACAAAATACATAACGTCACAAAAATAAATAACGTCACAAAATACATAACGTCACAAAAATAAATGAGGTCACAAAATACATAACGTCACAAATATAAATGACGTCACAAATATTAATACATAACGTCACAAAAAATAAATGACGTCACAAAATACATAACGTCACAAATATAAATGACGTCACAAAAATAAATGACGTCACAAAATACATCACGTCACAAATATAAATGACGTCACAAAAATAAATGACGTCACAAAATACATAACGTCACAAAAATAAATAACGTCACAAAATAAATAACGTCACAAAAATAAATGACGTCACAAAATACATAACGGCACAAAAATAAATGACGTCACAAAATACCTAACGTCACAAAAAGAAATTACATCACAAAATACATAACGTCACAAAAATAATTGACGTCACAAAATACATAACGTCACAAAAATAATTGACGTCACTAAATACATAACGTCACAAAAATAAATTACGTCACAAAATACATAACGTCACAAATATAAATGACGTCACAAAAATAAATGACGTCACAAAATACATAACGTCACAAATATAAATAACGTCACAAAATACATAACGTCACAAAAATAAATGAGGTCACAAAATACATAACGTCACAAATATAAATGACGTCACAAATATTAATACATAACGTCACAAAAATAAATGACGTCACAAAATACATAACGTCACAAAAATAAATGAGGTCACAAAATACATAACGTCACAAATATAAATGACGTCACAAATATTAATACATAACGTCACAAAAATAAATGACGTCACAAAATACATAACGTCACAAATATAAATGACGTCACAAAAATAAATGACGTCACAAAATACATAACGTCACAAAAATAAATAACGTCACAAAATACATAACGTCACAAAAATAAATGAGGTAACAAAATACATAACGTCACAAAAATAAATGACGCCACAATATACATAACGTCACAAAAATAAATGACGTCACAAAAATTAATTACGTCACAAAATACCTAACGTCACAAAAATAAATGACGTCACATAATACATAACGTCAAAAAAATAAATGACGTCACAAAATACATAACATCACAAAAATAAATGACGTCACAAAATACATAATGTCACAAAAATAAATGACGTCACAAATTACATAACGTCACAAAAATAAATGACGTCACAAAATACATAACGTCACAAAAATTAATGACGTCACAATAATAAATGACGTGACAAAATACATAACGTTACAAAAATAAATTACGTCACAAAAATAAATGATGTCACAAAATACATAACGTCAAAAAAATAAATGACGTCACAAAATACATAACGTCACAAAAATAAATGACGTCACAAAATACATAACGTCACAAAAATAAATGACGTCACAAAAATTAATTACGTCACAAAATACATAACGTCACAAAAATAAACGACGTCACAAAATACATAACGTCACAAAAATAAATGACGCCACAATAATAAATGACGTCACAAAATACATAACGTCAAAAAAAAATGACGTCGAAAAAATACATAACGTCACAAAAATAAATGACGTCACAAAATACATAACGTCACAAATATAAATGACGTCACAAAAATAAATGACGTCACAAAATACATAACGTCACAAAAATAAATAACGTCACAAAATACATAACGTCACAAAAATAAATGAGGTCACAAAATACATAACGTCACAAAAATAAATGACTCCACAATATACATAACGTCACAAAAATAAATGACATCACAAAATACAAAACGTCACAAAAACAAATGACGTCACAAAATACACAACGTCACAAAATTAATGACGTCACAAAATACATAACGTCACAAAAATAAATGACGTCACAAAATACATAACGTCACAAAATACATAACGTCACAAAAATAAATGACGTCACAATAATAAATGACGTCGCAAAATACTTAACGTCACAAAAATAAATGAGGTCACAAAATACATAACGTCACAAAAAATAAATGACGTCACAAAATACATAACGTCACAAAAATAAATGACGTCACAAAATACATAACGTCACAAAAATAAATGATGTCACAAAAATTAATTACGTCACAAAATACATAACGTCACAAAAATAAACGACGTCACAAAATACATAACGTCACAAAAATAAATGACGTCACAAAATACATAACGTCACAAAATACATAACGTCACAAAAATAAATGACGTCACAATAATAAATGACGTCGCAACATACTTAAAGTCACAAAAATAAATGACGTCACAAAATACATAACGTCACAAAAAATAAATGACGTCACAAAATACATAACGTCGAAAAAATAAATGACGTCCCAAAATACATAACGTCACAAAAATAAATGACGTCACAAAATACATAACATCACAAAAATAAATGACGTCACAAAATACATAACGTCACAAAAATAAATGACGTCACAAAATACATAACGTCACAAAAATAAATGACGTCACAAAATACATAACGTCAAAAAAATAAATGACGTCACAAAATGCATAACGTCATAAAATACATAACGTCACAAAAATAAATGACGTCACAATAATAAATGACGTCACAAAATTCATAACGTCAAAAAAATAAATAACGTCACAAAATACATAACGTCACAAAAATAAATGACGTCACAAAATACATAACGTCACAAAAATAAATGACGTCACAAAATACATAACGTCACAAAAATAAATGACGTCACAAAATACATAACGTGAAAAAAATAAATGACGTCAAAAAATGCATAACGTCACAAAATACATAACGGCACAAAAATAAATGACGTCACAAAATACATAACGTCACAAAATACATAACGTCACAAAAATAAATGACGTCACAATAATAAATGACGACACGAAATTCATAACGTCAAAAAAATAAATAACGTCACAAAATACATAACGTCACAAAAATAAATGAGTTCACAAAATACATAACGTCACAAATATAAATGACGTCACAAATATTAATACATAACGTCACAAAAATAAATGACGTCACAAAATACATAACGTCACAAATTTAAATGACGTCAAAAAAATAATTGACGTCACAAAATACATAACGTCACAAAAATAAATGACGTCACAAAATACATAACATCACAAAAATATATGACGTCAACAAATACATAACGTCACAAAAATAAATGACGTCAAAAAATACATAACGTCACAAAAATAAATGACGTCACAAAATACATAACGTAACAAAAATAAATGACGTCACAAAATACATAACGTCACAAAAATAAATGACGTCACAAAATACATAACGACACAAAAATAAATGACGTCACAAAATACATAACGTCACAAAAATATATGACGTCACAAAATACATAACGTCACAAAATACATAACGTCACAAAAATAAATGACGTCACAAAATACATATCGTCACAAAAAATAAATGACGTCTCAAAATACATAACGTCACAAAAATAAATGACGTCACAATAATAAATGACGTCGCAAAATAGTTAACGTCACAAAAATAAATGAGGTCACAAAATACATAACGTCAAAAAAATAAATGACGCCACAATATACATAACGTCACAAAAATAAATGACGTCACAAAATACAAAACGTCACAAAAACAAATGAAGTCACAAAAAACATAACGTCACAAACATAAATGACGTCACAAAATACATAACGTCACAAAAATAAATGACGTCACAATAATTAATTACGTCACAAAATACCTAACGTCACAAAAATAAATGACGTCACATAATACATTACGTCAAAAAAATAAATGACGTCACAAAATACATAACGTCACAAAAATAAATGATGTCACAAAAATTAATTACGTCACAAAATACATAACGTCCCAAAAATAAATGACGTCACAAAATACATAACGGCACAAAAATAAATGACGTCACAAAATACCTAACGTCACAAAAAGAAATGACATCACAAAATACATAACGTCAAAAAAATAATTGACGTCAAAAAATACATAACGTCACAAAAATAATTGACGTCACAAAATACATAACGTCACAAAAATAAATTACGTCACAAAATACATAACGTCACAAATATAAATGACGTCACAAAAATAAATGACGTCACAAAATACATAACGTCACAAATATAAATAACGTCACAAAATACATAAAGTCACAAAAATAAATGAGGTCACAAAATACATAACGTCACAAATATAAATGACGTCACAAATATTAATACATAACGTCACAAAAATAAATGACGTCACAAAATACATAACGTCACAAATATAAATGACGTCACAAAAATAAATGACGTCACAAAATACATAACGTCACAAAAATAAATAACGTCACAAAATACATAACGTCACAAAAATAAATGAGGTAACAAAATACATAACGTCACAAAAATAAATGACGCCACAATATACATAACGTCACAAAAATAAATGACGTCACAAAATACAAAACGTCACAAAAACAAATGACGTCACAAAAACATAAAGTCACAAAAATAAATGACGTCACAAAATACATAACGTCACAAAAATAAATGACGTCACAAAAATTAATTACGTCACAAAATACCTAACGTCACAAAAATAAATGACGTCACATAATACATAACGTCAAAAAAATAAATGACGTCACAAAATACATAACGTCACAAAAATAAATGACGTCACAAAATACATAATGTCACAAAAATAAATGACGTCACAAAATACATAACGTCACAAAAATAAATGACGTCACAAAATACATAAAGTCACAAAAATAAATGACGTCACAAAATACATAACGTCACAAAAATAAATGACGTCACAAAATACATAACGTCACAAAAATAAATGACGTCACAATAATAAATGACGTGACAAAATACATAACGTCACAAAAATAAATTACGTCACAAAATACATAACGTCACAAAAATAAATGACGTCACAAAATACATAACGTCACAAAAATAAATGACGTCACAAAATACATAACGTCACAAAAATAAATGACGTCAAAAAATACATAACGTCACAAAACTCATAACGTCACAAAAATAAATGACGTCACAAAATACATAACGTCACAAAAATAAATGACGTCACAATAATAAATGACGTCACAAAATACTAAACGTCACAAAAAATGACGTGACAAAATACATAACGTCACAAAAATAAATTACGTCACAAAATACATAACGTCACAAAAATAAATGACGTCACAAAATACATAACGTCACAAAAATTAATTACGTCACAAAATACATAACGTCACAAAAATAAATGACGTCACAAAATACCTAACGTCACAAAAAGAAATGACGTCACAAAATACCTAACGTCACAAAAGGAAATGACGTCACAAAATACATAACGTCACAAAAATAATTGACGTCACAAAATACATAACGTCACAAAAATACTTGACGTCACAAAATGCATAACGTCACAAAAATAAATGACGTCACAAAATACATAACGTCACAAATATAAATGACGTCACAAAAATAAATGACGTCACAAAATACATAACGTCACAAAAATAAATAACGTCACAAAATACATAACGTCACAAATATAAATGACGTCACAAAAATAAATGAGGTCACAAAATACATAACGTCACAAATATAAATGACGTCACAAATATTAATACATAACGTCACAAAAAATAAATGACGTCACAAAATACATAACGTCACAAATATAAATGACGTCACAAAAATAAATGACGTCACAAAATACATAACGTCACAAATATAAATGACGTCACAAAAATAAATGACGTCACAAAATACATAACGTCACAAAAATAAATAACGTCACAAAATACATAACGTCACAAAAATAAATGAGGTCACAAAATACATAACGTCACAAATATAAATGACGTCACAAATATTAATACATAACGTCACAAAAATAAATGACGTCACAAAATACATATCTTCACAAATATAAATGACGTCACAAAAATAAATGACGTCACAAAATACATAACGTCACAAAAATAAATAACGTCACAAAATACATAACGTCACAAAAATAAATGAGGTCACAAAATACATAACGTCACAAAAATAAATGACGCCACAATATACATAACGTCAGAAAAATAAATGACATCACAAAATACAAAACGTCACAAAAACAAATGACGTCACAAAATACATAACGTCACAAAAATAAATGACGTCACAAAATACATAACGTCACAAAAATAAATGACGTCACAAAATACATAACGTCAAAAAATACATAACGTCACAAAATACATAACGTCACAAAAATAAATGACGTCACAATAATAAATGACGTCGCAAAATACTTAACGTCACAAAAATAAACGACGTCACAAAATACATAACGTCACAAAAATAAATGACGTCACAAAATACATAACGTCACAAAATACATAACGTCACAAAAATAAATGACGTTACAATAATAAATGACGTCGCAAAATACTTAACGTCACAAAAATAAATGACGTCACAAAATACAGAACGTCACAAAAAATAAATGACGTCACAAAATACATAACGTCGAAAAAATAAATGACGTCACAAAATACATAACGTCACAAAAATAAATGACGTCACAAAATACATAACATCACAAAAATAAATGACGTCACAAAATACATAACGTCACAAAAATAAATGACGTCACAAAATACATAACGTCACAAAAATAAATGACGTCACAAAATACATAACGTCAAAAAATAAATGACGTCACAAAATGCATAACATCACAAAATACATAACGTCACAAAAAAAAATGACGTCACAAAATACATAACATCACAAAAATAAATAACGTCACAAAATACATAACGTCACAAAAATAAATGACGTCACAAAATACATAACGTCACAAAAATAAATGACGTCACAAAATACATAACGTCACAAAAATAAATGACGTCACAAAATACATAACGTCACAAAAATAAATGACGTCACAATAATAAATGACGTCGCAAAATAGTTAACGTCAAAAAAATAAACGACGTCACAAAATACATAACGTCACAAAAATAAATGACGTCACAAAATACATAACGTCACAAAATACATAACGTCACAAAAATAAATGACGTCACAATAATAAATGACGTCACAAAATTCATAACGTCAAAAAAATAAATAACGTCACAAAATACATAACGTCACAAAAATAAATGACGTCACAAAATTCATAACGTCACAAAAATTAATGACGTCACAAAATACATAACGTCACAAAAATAAATGACGTCACAAAATACATAACGTCACAAAAATATATGACGTCACAAAATACATAACGTCACAAAATACATAACGTCACAAAAATAAATGACGTCACAATAATAAATGACGTCGCAAAATAGTTAACGTCACAAAAATAAATGACGTCACAAAATACATATCGTCACAAAAAATAAATGACGTCACAAAATACATAACGTCACAAAAATAAATGACGTCACAATAATAAATGACGTCGCAAAATAGTTAACGTCACAAAAATAAATGAGGTCACAAAATACATAACGTCACAAAAATAAATGACGCCACAGTATACATAACGTCACAAAAATATATGACGTCACAAAATACAAAACGTCACAAAAATAAATGACGTCACAAAAAACATAACGTCACAAAAATAAATGACGTCACAAAATACATAACGTCACAAAAATAAATGACGTCACAAAAATTAATTACGTCACAAAATACCTAACGTCACAAAAATAAATGACGTCACATAATACATAACGTCAAAAAAATAAATGACGTCACAAAATACATAACGTCACAAAAATAAATGACGTCACAAAATTCATAACGTCACAAAAATATATGACGTCACAAAATACATAACGTCACAAAAATAAATTACGTCACAAAATACATAACGTCACAAATATAAATGACGTCACAAAAATAAATGACCTTACAAAATACATAACGTCACAAATATAAATAACGTCACAAAATACATAACGTCACAAAAATAAATGAGGTCACAAAATACATAACGTCACAAATAAAAATGACGTCACAAATATTAATACATAACGTCACAAAAATAAATGACGTCACAAAATACATAACGTCACAAATATAAATGACGTCACAAAAATAAATGACGTCACAAAATACATAACGTCACAAAAATAAATAACGTCACAAAATACATAACGTCACAAAAATAAATGAGGTAACAAAATACATAACGTCACAAAAATAAATGACGCCACAATATACATAACGTCACAAAAATAAATGACGTCACAAAATACAAAACGTCACAAAAACAAATGACGTCACAAAAACATAACGTCACAAAAATAAATGACGTCACAAAATACATAACGTCACAAAAATAAATGACGTCACAAAAATTAATTACGTCACAAAATACCTAACGTCACAAAAATAAATGACGTCAAATAATACATAACGTCAAAAAATTAAATGACGTTACAAAATACATAACGTCACAAAAATAAATGACGGCACAAAATACATAATGTCACAAAAATAAATGACGTCACAAAATACCTAACGTCACAAAAATAAATGACGTCACAAAATACATAACGTCACAAAAATAAATGACGTTACAAAAAACATAACGTCACAAAAATAAATGACGTCACAAAATACATAACGTCACAAAAATAAATAACGTCACAAAATACATAACGTCACAAAAAGAAATGACATTACAAAATACATAACGTCACAAAAATAAATGAGTTCACAAAATACATAACGTCACAAATATAAATGACGTCACAAATATTAATACATAACGTCACAAAAATAAATGACGTCACAAAATACATAACGTCACAAATATAAATGACGTCAAAAAAATAATTGACGTCACAAAATACATAACGTCACAAAAATAAATGACGTCACAAAATACATAACATCACAAAAATATATGACGTCAACAAATACATAACGTCACAAAAATAAATGACGTCAAAAAATACATAACGTCACAAAAATAAATGACGTCACAAAATACATAACGTAACAAAAATAAATGACGTCACAAAATACATAACGTCACAAAAATAAATGACGTCACAAAATACATAACGACACAAAAATAAATGACGTCACAAAATACATAACGTCACAAAAATATATGACGTCACAAAATACATAACGTCACAAAATACATAACGTCACAAAAATAAATGACGTCACAAAATACATATCGTCACAAAAAATAAATGACGTCTCAAAATACATAACGTCACAAAAATAAATGACGTCACAATAATAAATGACGTCGCAAAATAGTTAACGTCACAAAAATAAATGAGGTCACAAAATACATAACGTCAAAAAAATAAATGACGCCACAATATACATAACGTCACAAAAATAAATGACGTCACAAAATACAAAACGTCACAAAAACAAATGAAGTCACAAAAAACATAACGTCACAAACATAAATGACGTCACAAAATACATAACGTCACAAAAATAAATGACGTCACAATAATTAATTACGTCACAAAATACCTAACGTCACAAAAATAAATGACGTCACATAATACATTACGTCAAAAAAATAAATGACGTCACAAAATACATAACGTCACAAAAATAAATGATGTCACAAAAATTAATTACGTCACAAAATACATAACGTCCCAAAAATAAATGACGTCACAAAATACATAACGGCACAAAAATAAATGACGTCACAAAATACCTAACGTCACAAAAAGAAATGACATCACAAAATACATAACGTCAAAAAAATAATTGACGTCAAAAAATACATAACGTCACAAAAATAATTGACGTCACAAAATACATAACGTCACAAAAATAAATTACGTCACAAAATACATAACGTCACAAATATAAATGACGTCACAAAAATAAATGACGTCACAAAATACATAACGTCACAAATATAAATAACGTCACAAAATACATAAAGTCACAAAAATAAATGAGGTCACAAAATACATAACGTCACAAATATAAATGACGTCACAAATATTAATACATAACGTCACAAAAATAAATGACGTCACAAAATACATAACGTCACAAATATAAATGACGTCACAAAAATAAATGACGTCACAAAATACATAACGTCACAAAAATAAATAACGTCACAAAATACATAACGTCACAAAAATAAATGAGGTAACAAAATACATAACGTCACAAAAATAAATGACGCCACAATATACATAACGTCACAAAAATAAATGACGTCACAAAATACAAAACGTCACAAAAACAAATGACGTCACAAAAACATAAAGTCACAAAAATAAATGACGTCACAAAATACATAACGTCACAAAAATAAATGACGTCACAAAAATTAATTACGTCACAAAATACCTAACGTCACAAAAATAAATGACGTCACATAATACATAACGTCAAAAAAATAAATGACGTCACAAAATACATAACGTCACAAAAATAAATGACGTCACAAAATACATAATGTCACAAAAATAAATGACGTCACAAAATACATAACGTCACAAAAATAAATGACGTCACAAAATACATAAAGTCACAAAAATAAATGACGTCACAAAATACATAACGTCACAAAAATAAATGACGTCACAAAATACATAACGTCACAAAAATAAATGACGTCACAATAATAAATGACGTGACAAAATACATAACGTCACAAAAATAAATTACGTCACAAAATACATAACGTCACAAAAATAAATGACGTCACAAAATACATAACGTCACAAAAATAAATGACGTCACAAAATACATAACGTCACAAAAATAAATGACGTCAAAAAATACATAACGTCACAAAACTCATAACGTCACAAAAATAAATGACGTCACAAAATACATAACGTCACAAAAATAAATGACGTCACAATAATAAATGACGTCACAAAATACTAAACGTCACAAAAAATGACGTGACAAAATACATAACGTCACAAAAATAAATTACGTCACAAAATACATAACGTCACAAAAATAAATGACGTCACAAAATACATAACGTCACAAAAATTAATTACGTCACAAAATACATAACGTCACAAAAATAAATGACGTCACAAAATACCTAACGTCACAAAAAGAAATGACGTCACAAAATACCTAACGTCACAAAAGGAAATGACGTCACAAAATACATAACGTCACAAAAATAATTGACGTCACAAAATACATAACGTCACAAAAATACTTGACGTCACAAAATGCATAACGTCACAAAAATAAATGACGTCACAAAATACATAACGTCACAAATATAAATGACGTCACAAAAATAAATGACGTCACAAAATACATAACGTCACAAAAATAAATAACGTCACAAAATACATAACGTCACAAATATAAATGACGTCACAAAAATAAATGAGGTCACAAAATACATAACGTCACAAATATAAATGACGTCACAAATATTAATACATAACGTCACAAAAAATAAATGACGTCACAAAATACATAACGTCACAAATATAAATGACGTCACAAAAATAAATGACGTCACAAAATACATAACGTCACAAATATAAATGACGTCACAAAAATAAATGACGTCACAAAATACATAACGTCACAAAAATAAATAACGTCACAAAATACATAACGTCACAAAAATAAATGAGGTCACAAAATACATAACGTCACAAATATAAATGACGTCACAAATATTAATACATAACGTCACAAAAATAAATGACGTCACAAAATACATATCTTCACAAATATAAATGACGTCACAAAAATAAATGACGTCACAAAATACATAACGTCACAAAAATAAATAACGTCACAAAATACATAACGTCACAAAAATAAATGAGGTCACAAAATACATAACGTCACAAAAATAAATGACGCCACAATATACATAACGTCAGAAAAATAAATGACATCACAAAATACAAAACGTCACAAAAACAAATGACGTCACAAAATACATAACGTCACAAAAATAAATGACGTCACAAAATACATAACGTCACAAAAATAAATGACGTCACAAAATACATAACGTCAAAAAATACATAACGTCACAAAATACATAACGTCACAAAAATAAATGACGTCACAATAATAAATGACGTCACAAAATACTAAACGTCACAAAAAATGACGTGACAAAATACATAACGTCACAAAAATAAATGACGCCACAATATACATAACGTCACAAAAATAAATGACGTCACAAAATACATAACGTCACAAAAATAAATGACGTCACAAAATACATAACGTCAAAAAAATAAATGACGTCACAAAATGCATAACGTCATAAAATACATAACGTCACAAAAATAAATGACGTCACGATAATAAATGACGTCACAAAATTCATAACGTCAAAAAAATAAATAACGTCACAAAATACATAACGTCACAAAAAAAAATGACGTCACAAAATACATAACGTCACAAAAATAAATGACGTCACAAAATACATAACGTCACAAAAATAAATGACGTCACAAAATACATAACGTGAAAAAAATAAATGACGTCAAAAAATGCATAACGTCACAAAATACATAACGGCACAAAAATAAATGACGTCACAAAATACATAACGTCACAAAATACATAACGTCACAAAAATAAATGACGTCACAATAATAAATGACGACACGAAATTCATAACGTCAAAAAAATAAATAACGTCACAAAATACATAACGTCACAAAAATAAATGAGTTCACAAAATACATAACGTCACAAATATAAATGACGTCACAAATATTAATACATAACGTCACAAAAATAAATGACGTCACAAAATACATAACGTCACAAATATAAATGACGTCAAAAAAATAATTGACGTCACAAAATACATAACGTCACAAAAATAAATGACGTCACAAAATACATAACATCACAAAAATATATGACGTCAACAAATACATAACGTCACAAAAATAAATGACGTCAAAAAATACATAACGTCACAAAAATAAATGACGTCACAAAATACATAACGTAACAAAAATAAATGACGTCACAAAATACATAACGTCACAAAAATAAATGACGTCACAAAATACATAACGTCACAAAAATAAATGACGTCACAAAATACATAACGTCACAAAAATATATGACGTCACAAAATACATAACGTCACAAAATACATAACGTCACAAAAATAAATGACGTCACAAAATACATATCGTCACAAAAAATAAATGACGTCTCAAAATACATAACGTCACAAAAATAAATGACGTCACAATAATAAATGACGTCGCAAAATAGTTAACGTCACAAAAATAAATGAGGTCACAAAATACATAACGTCAAAAAAATAAATGACGCCACAATATACATAACGTCACAAAAATAAATGACGTCACAAAATACAAAACGTCACAAAAACAAATGAAGTCACAAAAAACATAACGTCACAAACATAAATGACGTCACAAAATACATAACGTCACAAAAATAAATGACGTCACAATAATTAATTACGTCACAAAATACCTAACGTCACAAAAATAAATGACGTCACATAATCCATTACGTCAAAAAAATAAATGACGTCACAAAATACATAACGTCACAAAAATAAATGATGTCACAAAAATTAATTACGTCACAAAATACATAACGTCCCAAAAATAAATGACGTCACAAAATACATAACGGCACAAAAATAAATGACGTCACAAAATACCTAACGTCACAAAAAGAAATGACATCACAAAATACATAACGTCAAAAAAATAATTGACGTCAAAAAATACATAACGTCACAAAAATAATTGACGTCACAAAATACATAACGTCACAAAAATAAATTACGTCACAAAATACATAACGTCACAAATATAAATGACGTCACAAAAATAAATGACGTCACAAAATACATAACGTCACAAATATAAATAACGTCACAAAATACATAAAGTCACAAAAATAAATGAGGTCACAAAATACATAACGTCACAAATATAAATGACGTCACAAATATTAATACATAACGTCACAAAAATAAATGACGTCACAAAATACATAACGTCACAAATATAAATGACGTCACAAAAATAAATGACGTCACAAAATACTAAACGTCACAAAAAATGACGTGACAAAATACATAACGTCACAAAAATAAATTACGTCACAAAATACATAACGTCACAAAAATAAATGACTCCACAATATACATAACGTCACAAAAATAAATGACATCACAAAATACAAAACGTCACAAAAACAAATGACGTCACAAAATACATAACGTCACAAAATTAATGACGTCACAAAATACATAACGTCACAAAAATAAATGACGTCACAAAATACATAACGTCACAAAATACATAACGTCACAAAAATAAATGACGTCACAATAATAAATGACGTCGCAAAATACTTAACGTCACAAAAATAAATGAGGTCACAAAATACATAACGTCACAAAAAATAAATGACGTCACAAAATACATAACGTCACAAAAATAAATGACGTCACAAAATACATAACGTCACAAAAATAAATGATGTCACAAAAATTAATTACGTCACAAAATACATAACGTCACAAAAATAAACGACGTCACAAAATACATAACGTCACAAAAATAAATGACGTCACAAAATACATAACGTCACAAAATACATAACGTCACAAAAATAAATGACGTCACAATAATAAATGACGTCGCAACATACTTAAAGTCACAAAAATAAATGACGTCACAAAATACATAACGTCACAAAAAATAAATGACGTCACAAAATACATAACGTCGAAAAAATAAATGACGTCCCAAAATACATAACGTCACAAAAATAAATGACGTCACAAAATACATAACATCACAAAAATAAATGACGTCACAAAATACATAACGTCACAAAAATAAATGACGTCACAAAATACATAACGTCACAAAAATAAATGACGTCACAAAATACATAACGTCAAAAAAATAAATGACGTCACAAAATGCATAACGTCATAAAATACATAACGTCACAAAAATAAATGACGTCACGATAATAAATGACGTCACAAAATTCATAACGTCAAAAAAATAAATAACGTCACAAAATACATAACGTCACAAAAAAAAATGACGTCACAAAATACATAACGTCACAAAAATAAATGACGTCACAAAATACATAACGTCACAAAAATAAATGACGTCACAAAATACATAACGTGAAAAAAATAAATGACGTCAAAAAATGCATAACGTCACAAAATACATAACGGCACAAAAATAAATGACGTCACAAAATACATAACGTCACAAAATACATAACGTCACAAAAATAAATGACGTCACAATAATAAATGACGACACGAAATTCATAACGTCAAAAAAATAAATAACGTCACAAAATACATAACGTCACAAAAATAAATGAGTTCACAAAATACATAACGTCACAAATATAAATGACGTCACAAATATTAATACATAACGTCACAAAAATAAATGACGTCACAAAATACATAACGTCACAAATATAAATGACGTCAAAAAAATAATTGACGTCACAAAATACATAACGTCACAAAAATAAATGACGTCACAAAATACATAACATCACAAAAATATATGACGTCAACAAATACATAACGTCACAAAAATAAATGACGTCAAAAAATACATAACGTCACAAAAATAAATGACGTCACAAAATACATAACGTAACAAAAATAAATGACGTCACAAAATACATAACGTCACAAAAATAAATGACGTCACAAAATACATAACGTCACAAAAATAAATGACGTCACAAAATACATAACGTCACAAAAATATATGACGTCACAAAATACATAACGTCACAAAATACATAACGTCACAAAAATAAATGACGTCACAAAATACATATCGTCACAAAAAATAAATGACGTCTCAAAATACATAACGTCACAAAAATAAATGACGTCACAATAATAAATGACGTCGCAAAATAGTTAACGTCACAAAAATAAATGAGGTCACAAAATACATAACGTCAAAAAAATAAATGACGCCACAATATACATAACGTCACAAAAATAAATGACGTCACAAAATATAAAACGTCACAAAAACAAATGAAGTCACAAAAAACATAACGTCACAAACATAAATGACGTCACAAAATACATAACGTCACAAAAATAAATGACGTCACAATAATTAATTACGTCACAAAATACCTAACGTCACAAAAATAAATGACGTCACATAATACATTACGTCAAAAAAATAAATGACGTCACAAAATACATAACGTCACAAAAATAAATGATGTCACAAAAATTAATTACGTCACAAAATACATAACGTCCCAAAAATAAATGACGTCACAAAATACATAACGGCACAAAAATAAATGACGTCACAAAATACCTAACGTCACAAAAAGAAATGACATCACAAAATACATAACGTCAAAAAAATAATTGACGTCAAAAAATACATAACGTCACAAAAATAATTGACGTCACAAAACACATAACGTCACAAAAATAAATTACGTCACAAAATACATAACGTCACAAATATAAATGACGTCACAAAAATAAATGACGTCACAAAATACATAACGTCACAAATATAAATAACGTCACAAAATACATAAAGTCACAAAAATAAATGAGGTCACAAAATACATAACGTCACAAATATAAATGACGTCACAAATATTAATACATAACGTCACAAAAATAAATGACGTCACAAAATACATAACGTCACAAATATAAATGACGTCACAAAAATAAATGACGTCACAAAATACTAAACGTCACAAAAAATGACGTGACAAAATACATAACGTCACAAAAATAAATTACGTCACAAAATACATAACGTCACAAAAATAAATGACGTCAAAAAATACATAACGTCACAAAACTCATAACGTCACAAAAATAAATGACGTCACAAAATACATAACGCCACAAAAATAAATGACGTCACAATAATAAATGACGTCACAAAATACTAAACGTCACAAAAAATGACGTGACAAAATACATAACGTCACAAAAATAAATTACGTCACAAAATACATAACGTCACAAAAATAAATGACGTCACAAAATACATAACGTCACAAAAATTAATTACGTCACAAAATACATAACGTCACAAAAATAAATGACGTCACAAAATACCTAACGTCACAAAAAGAAATGACGTCACAAAATACCTAACGTCACAAAAGGAAATGACGTCACAAAATACATAACGTCACAAAAATAATTGACGTCACAAAATACATAACGTCACAAAAATACTTGACGTCACAAAATGCATAACGTCACAAAAATAAATGACGTCACAAAATACATAACGTCACAAATATAAATGACGTCACAAAAATAAATGACGTCACAAAATACATAACGTCACAAAAATAAATAACGTCACAAAATACATAACGTCACAAAAATAAATGAGGTCACAAAATACATAACGTCACAAATATAAATGACGTCACAAATATTAATACATAACGTCACAAAAAATAAATGACGTCACAAAATACATAACGTCACAAATATAAATGACGTCACAAAAATAAATGACGTCACAAAATACATCACGTCACAAATATAAATGACGTCACAAAAATAAATGACGTCACAAAATACATAACGTCACAAAAATAAATAACGTCACAAAATAAATAACGTCACAAAAATAAATGACGTCACAAAATACATAACGGCACAAAAATAAATGACGTCACAAAATACCTAACGTCACAAAAAGAAATTACATCACAAAATACATAACGTCACAAAAATAATTGACGTCACAAAATACATAACGTCACAAAAATAATTGACGTCACTAAATACATAACGTCACAAAAATAAATTACGTCACAAAATACATAACGTCACAAATATAAATGACGTCACAAAAATAAATGACGTCACAAAATACATAACGTCACAAATATAAATAACGTCACAAAATACATAACGTCACAAAAATAAATGAGGTCACAAAATACATAACGTCACAAATATAAATGACGTCACAAATATTAATACATAACGTCACAAAAATAAATGACGTCACAAAATACATAACGTCACAAAAATAAATGAGGTCACAAAATACATAACGTCACAAATATAAATGACGTCACAAATATTAATACATAACGTCACAAAAATAAATGACGTCACAAAATACATAACGTCACAAATATAAATGACGTCACAAAAATAAATGACGTCACAAAATACATAACGTCACAAAAATAAATAACGTCACAAAATACATAACGTCACAAAAATAAATGAGGTAACAAAATACATAACGTCACAAAAATAAATGACGCCACAATATACATAACGTCACAAAAATAAATGACGTCACAAAAATTAATTACGTCACAAAATACCTAACGTCACAAAAATAAATGACGTCACATAATACATAACGTCAAAAAAATAAATGACGTCACAAAATACATAACATCACAAAAATAAATGACGTCACAAAATACATAATGTCACAAAAATAAATGACGTCACAAATTACATAACGTCACAAAAATAAATGACGTCACAAAATACATAACGTCACAAAAATTAATGACGTCACAATAATAAATGACGTGACAAAATACATAACGTTACAAAAATAAATTACGTCACAAAAATAAATGATGTCACAAAATACATAACGTCAAAAAAATAAATGACGTCACAAAATACATAACGTCACAAAAATAAATGACGTCACAAAATACATAACGTCACAAAAATAAATGACGTCACAAAAATTAATTACGTCACAAAATACATAACGTCACAAAAATAAACGACGTCACAAAATACATAACGTCACAAAAATAAATGACGCCACAATAATAAATGACGTCACAAAATACATAACGTCAAAAAAAAATGACGTCGAAAAAATACATAACGTCACAAAAATAAATGACGTCACAAAATACATAACGTCACAAATATAAATGACGTCACAAAAATAAATGACGTCACAAAATACATAACGTCACAAAAATAAATAACGTCACAAAATACATAACGTCACAAAAATAAATGAGGTCACAAAATACATAACGTCACAAAAATAAATGACTCCACAATATACATAACGTCACAAAAATAAATGACATCACAAAATACAAAACGTCACAAAAACAAATGACGTCACAAAATACACAACGTCACAAAATTAATGACGTCACAAAATACATAACGTCACAAAAATAAATGACGTCACAAAATACATAACGTCACAAAATACATAACGTCACAAAAATAAATGACGTCACAATAATAAATGACGTCGCAAAATACTTAACGTCACAAAAATAAATGAGGTCACAAAATACATAACGTCACAAAAAATAAATGACGTCACAAAATACATAACGTCACAAAAATAAATGACGTCACAAAATACATAACGTCACAAAAATAAATGATGTCACAAAAATTAATTACGTCACAAAATACATAACGTCACAAAAATAAACGACGTCACAAAATACATAACGTCACAAAAATAAATGACGTCACAAAATACATAACGTCACAAAATACATAACGTCACAAAAATAAATGACGTCACAATAATAAATGACGTCGCAACATACTTAAAGTCACAAAAATAAATGACGTCACAAAATACATAACGTCACAAAAAATAAATGACGTCACAAAATACATAACGTCGAAAAAATAAATGACGTCCCAAAATACATAACGTCACAAAAATAAATGACGTCACAAAATACATAACATCACAAAAATAAATGACGTCACAAAATACATAACGTCACAAAAATAAATGACGTCACAAAATACATAACGTCACAAAAATAAATGACGTCACAAAATACATAACGTCAAAAAAATAAATGACGTCACAAAATGCATAACGTCATAAAATACATAACGTCACAAAAATAAATGACGTCACAATAATAAATGACGTCACAAAATTCATAACGTCAAAAAAATAAATAACGTCACAAAATACATAACGTCACAAAAATAAATGACGTCACAAAATACATAACGTCACAAAAATAAATGACGTCACAAAATACATAACGTCACAAAAATAAATGACGTCACAAAATACATAACGTGAAAAAAATAAATGACGTCAAAAAATGCATAACGTCACAAAATACATAACGGCACAAAAATAAATGACGTCACAAAATACATAACGTCACAAAATACATAACGTCACAAAAATAAATGACGTCACAATAATAAATGACGACACGAAATTCATAACGTCAAAAAAATAAATAACGTCACAAAATACATAACGTCACAAAAATAAATGAGTTCACAAAATACATAACGTCACAAATATAAATGACGTCACAAATATTAATACATAACGTCACAAAAATAAATGACGTCACAAAATACATAACGTCACAAATTTAAATGACGTCAAAAAAATAATTGACGTCACAAAATACATAACGTCACAAAAATAAATGACGTCACAAAATACATAACATCACAAAAATATATGACGTCAACAAATACATAACGTCACAAAAATAAATGACGTCAAAAAATACATAACGTCACAAAAATAAATGACGTCACAAAATACATAACGTAACAAAAATAAATGACGTCACAAAATACATAACGTCACAAAAATAAATGACGTCACAAAATACATAACGACACAAAAATAAATGACGTCACAAAATACATAACGTCACAAAAATATATGACGTCACAAAATACATAACGTCACAAAATACATAACGTCACAAAAATAAATGACGTCACAAAATACATATCGTCACAAAAAATAAATGACGTCTCAAAATACATAACGTCACAAAAATAAATGACGTCACAATAATAAATGACGTCGCAAAATAGTTAACGTCACAAAAATAAATGAGGTCACAAAATACATAACGTCAAAAAAATAAATGACGCCACAATATACATAACGTCACAAAAATAAATGACGTCACAAAATACAAAACGTCACAAAAACAAATGAAGTCACAAAAAACATAACGTCACAAACATAAATGACGTCACAAAATACATAACGTCACAAAAATAAATGACGTCACAATAATTAATTACGTCACAAAATACCTAACGTCACAAAAATAAATGACGTCACATAATACATTACGTCAAAAAAATAAATGACGTCACAAAATACATAACGTCACAAAAATAAATGATGTCACAAAAATTAATTACGTCACAAAATACATAACGTCCCAAAAATAAATGACGTCACAAAATACATAACGGCACAAAAATAAATGACGTCACAAAATACCTAACGTCACAAAAAGAAATGACATCACAAAATACATAACGTCAAAAAAATAATTGACGTCAAAAAATACATAACGTCACAAAAATAATTGACGTCACAAAATACATAACGTCACAAAAATAAATTACGTCACAAAATACATAACGTCACAAATATAAATGACGTCACAAAAATAAATGACGTCACAAAATACATAACGTCACAAATATAAATAACGTCACAAAATACATAAAGTCACAAAAATAAATGAGGTCACAAAATACATAACGTCACAAATATAAATGACGTCACAAATATTAATACATAACGTCACAAAAATAAATGACGTCACAAAATACATAACGTCACAAATATAAATGACGTCACAAAAATAAATGACGTCACAAAATACATAACGTCACAAAAATAAATAACGTCACAAAATACATAACGTCACAAAAATAAATGAGGTAACAAAATACATAACGTCACAAAAATAAATGACGCCACAATATACATAACGTCACAAAAATAAATGACGTCACAAAATACAAAACGTCACAAAAACAAATGACGTCACAAAAACATAAAGTCACAAAAATAAATGACGTCACAAAATACATAACGTCACAAAAATAAATGACGTCACAAAAATTAATTACGTCACAAAATACCTAACGTCACAAAAATAAATGACGTCACATAATACATAACGTCAAAAAAATAAATGACGTCACAAAATACATAACGTCACAAAAATAAATGACGTCACAAAATACATAATGTCACAAAAATAAATGACGTCACAAAATACATAACGTCACAAAAATAAATGACGTCACAAAATACATAAAGTCACAAAAATAAATGACGTCACAAAATACATAACGTCACAAAAATAAATGACGTCACAAAATACATAACGTCACAAAAATAAATGACGTCACAATAATAAATGACGTGACAAAATACATAACGTCACAAAAATAAATTACGTCACAAAATACATAACGTCACAAAAATAAATGACGTCACAAAATACATAACGTCACAAAAATAAATGACGTCACAAAATACATAACGTCACAAAAATAAATGACGTCAAAAAATACATAACGTCACAAAACTCATAACGTCACAAAAATAAATGACGTCACAAAATACATAACGTCACAAAAATAAATGACGTCACAATAATAAATGACGTCACAAAATACTAAACGTCACAAAAAATGACGTGACAAAATACATAACGTCACAAAAATAAATTACGTCACAAAATACATAACGTCACAAAAATAAATGACGTCACAAAATACATAACGTCACAAAAATTAATTACGTCACAAAATACATAACGTCACAAAAATAAATGACGTCACAAAATACCTAACGTCACAAAAAGAAATGACGTCACAAAATACCTAACGTCACAAAAGGAAATGACGTCACAAAATACATAACGTCACAAAAATAATTGACGTCACAAAATACATAACGTCACAAAAATACTTGACGTCACAAAATGCATAACGTCACAAAAATAAATGACGTCACAAAATACATAACGTCACAAATATAAATGACGTCACAAAAATAAATGACGTCACAAAATACATAACGTCACAAAAATAAATAACGTCACAAAATACATAACGTCACAAATATAAATGACGTCACAAAAATAAATGAGGTCACAAAATACATAACGTCACAAATATAAATGACGTCACAAATATTAATACATAACGTCACAAAAAATAAATGACGTCACAAAATACATAACGTCACAAATATAAATGACGTCACAAAAATAAATGACGTCACAAAATACATAACGTCACAAATATAAATGACGTCACAAAAATAAATGACGTCACAAAATACATAACGTCACAAAAATAAATAACGTCACAAAATACATAACGTCACAAAAATAAATGAGGTCACAAAATACATAACGTCACAAATATAAATGACGTCACAAATATTAATACATAACGTCACAAAAATAAATGACGTCACAAAATACATATCTTCACAAATATAAATGACGTCACAAAAATAAATGACGTCACAAAATACATAACGTCACAAAAATAAATAACGTCACAAAATACATAACGTCACAAAAATAAATGAGGTCACAAAATACATAACGTCACAAAAATAAATGACGCCACAATATACATAACGTCAGAAAAATAAATGACATCACAAAATACAAAACGTCACAAAAACAAATGACGTCACAAAATACATAACGTCACAAAAATAAATGACGTCACAAAATACATAACGTCACAAAAATAAATGACGTCACAAAATACATAACGTCAAAAAATACATAACGTCACAAAATACATAACGTCACAAAAATAAATGACGTCACAATAATAAATGACGTCGCAAAATACTTAACGTCACAAAAATAAACGACGTCACAAAATACATAACGTCACAAAAATAAATGACGTCACAAAATACATAACGTCACAAAATACATAACGTCACAAAAATAAATGACGTTACAATAATAAATGACGTCGCAAAATACTTAACGTCACAAAAATAAATGACGTCACAAAATACAGAACGTCACAAAAAATAAATGACGTCACAAAATACATAACGTCGAAAAAATAAATGACGTCACAAAATACATAACGTCACAAAAATAAATGACGTCACAAAATACATAACATCACAAAAATAAATGACGTCACAAAATACATAACGTCACAAAAATAAATGACGTCACAAAATACATAACGTCACAAAAATAAATGACGTCACAAAATACATAACGTCAAAAAATAAATGACGTCACAAAATGCATAACATCACAAAATACATAACGTCACAAAAATAAATGACGTCACAAAATACATAACATCACAAAAATAAATAACGTCACAAAATACATAACGTCACAAAAATAAATGACGTCACAAAATACATAACGTCACAAAAATAAATGACGTCACAAAATACATAACGTCACAAAAATAAATGACGTCACAAAATACATAACGTCACAAAAATAAATGACGTCACAATAATAAATGACGTCGCAAAATAGTTAACGTCAAAAAAATAAACGACGTCACAAAATACATAACGTCACAAAAATAAATGACGTCACAAAATACATAACGTCACAAAATACATAACGTCACAAAAATAAATGACGTCACAATAATAAATGACGTCACAAAATTCATAACGTCAAAAAAATAAATAACGTCACAAAATACATAACGTCACAAAAATAAATGACGTCACAAAATTCATAACGTCACAAAAATTAATGACGTCACAAAATACATAACGTCACAAAAATAAATGACGTCACAAAATACATAACGTCACAAAAATATATGACGTCACAAAATACATAACGTCACAAAATACATAACGTCACAAAAATAAATGACGTCACAATAATAAATGACGTCGCAAAATAGTTAACGTCACAAAAATAAATGACGTCACAAAATACATATCGTCACAAAAAATAAATGACGTCACAAAATACATAACGTCACAAAAATAAATGACGTCACAATAATAAATGACGTCGCAAAATAGTTAACGTCACAAAAATAAATGAGGTCACAAAATACATAACGTCACAAAAATAAATGACGCCACAGTATACATAACGTCACAAAAATATATGACGTCACAAAATACAAAACGTCACAAAAATAAATGACGTCACAAAAAACATAACGTCACAAAAATAAATGACGTCACAAAATACATAACGTCACAAAAATAAATGACGTCACAAAAATTAATTACGTCACAAAATACCTAACGTCACAAAAATAAATGACGTCACATAATACATAACGTCAAAAAAATAAATGACGTCACAAAATACATAACGTCACAAAAATAAATGACGTCACAAAATTCATAACGTCACAAAAATATATGACGTCACAAAATACATAACGTCACAAAAATAAATTACGTCACAAAATACATAACGTCACAAATATAAATGACGTCACAAAAATAAATGACCTTACAAAATACATAACGTCACAAATATAAATAACGTCACAAAATACATAACGTCACAAAAATAAATGAGGTCACAAAATACATAACGTCACAAATAAAAATGACGTCACAAATATTAATACATAACGTCACAAAAATAAATGACGTCACAAAATACATAACGTCACAAATATAAATGACGTCACAAAAATAAATGACGTCACAAAATACATAACGTCACAAAAATAAATAACGTCACAAAATACATAACGTCACAAAAATAAATGAGGTAACAAAATACATAACGTCACAAAAATAAATGACGCCACAATATACATAACGTCACAAAAATAAATGACGTCACAAAATACAAAACGTCACAAAAACAAATGACGTCACAAAAACATAACGTCACAAAAATAAATGACGTCACAAAATACATAACGTCACAAAAATAAATGACGTCACAAAAATTAATTACGTCACAAAATACCTAACGTCACAAAAATAAATGACGTCAAATAATACATAACGTCAAAAAATTAAATGACGTTACAAAATACATAACGTCACAAAAATAAATGACGGCACAAAATACATAATGTCACAAAAATAAATGACGTCACAAAATACCTAACGTCACAAAAATAAATGACGTCACAAAATACATAACGTCACAAAAATAAATGACGTTACAAAAAACATAACGTCACAAAAATAAATGACGTCACAAAATACATAACGTCACAAAAATAAATAACGTCACAAAATACATAACGTCACAAAAAGAAATGACATTACAAAATACATAACGTCACAAAAATAAATGAGTTCACAAAATACATAACGTCACAAATATAAATGACGTCACAAATATTAATACATAACGTCACAAAAATAAATGACGTCACAAAATACATAACGTCACAAATATAAATGACGTCAAAAAAATAATTGACGTCACAAAATACATAACGTCACAAAAATAAATGACGTCACAAAATACATAACATCACAAAAATATATGACGTCAACAAATACATAACGTCACAAAAATAAATGACGTCAAAAAATACATAACGTCACAAAAATAAATGACGTCACAAAATACATAACGTAACAAAAATAAATGACGTCACAAAATACATAACGTCACAAAAATAAATGACGTCACAAAATACATAACGACACAAAAATAAATGACGTCACAAAATACATAACGTCACAAAAATATATGACGTCACAAAATACATAACGTCACAAAATACATAACGTCACAAAAATAAATGACGTCACAAAATACATATCGTCACAAAAAATAAATGACGTCTCAAAATACATAACGTCACAAAAATAAATGACGTCACAATAATAAATGACGTCGCAAAATAGTTAACGTCACAAAAATAAATGAGGTCACAAAATACATAACGTCAAAAAAATAAATGACGCCACAATATACATAACGTCACAAAAATAAATGACGTCACAAAATACAAAACGTCACAAAAACAAATGAAGTCACAAAAAACATAACGTCACAAACATAAATGACGTCACAAAATACATAACGTCACAAAAATAAATGACGTCACAATAATTAATTACGTCACAAAATACCTAACGTCACAAAAATAAATGACGTCACATAATACATTACGTCAAAAAAATAAATGACGTCACAAAATACATAACGTCACAAAAATAAATGATGTCACAAAAATTAATTACGTCACAAAATACATAACGTCCCAAAAATAAATGACGTCACAAAATACATAACGGCACAAAAATAAATGACGTCACAAAATACCTAACGTCACAAAAAGAAATGACATCACAAAATACATAACGTCAAAAAAATAATTGACGTCAAAAAATACATAACGTCACAAAAATAATTGACGTCACAAAATACATAACGTCACAAAAATAAATTACGTCACAAAATACATAACGTCACAAATATAAATGACGTCACAAAAATAAATGACGTCACAAAATACATAACGTCACAAATATAAATAACGTCACAAAATACATAAAGTCACAAAAATAAATGAGGTCACAAAATACATAACGTCACAAATATAAATGACGTCACAAATATTAATACATAACGTCACAAAAATAAATGACGTCACAAAATACATAACGTCACAAATATAAATGACGTCACAAAAATAAATGACGTCACAAAATACATAACGTCACAAAAATAAATAACGTCACAAAATACATAACGTCACAAAAATAAATGAGGTAACAAAATACATAACGTCACAAAAATAAATGACGCCACAATATACATAACGTCACAAAAATAAATGACGTCACAAAATACAAAACGTCACAAAAACAAATGACGTCACAAAAACATAAAGTCACAAAAATAAATGACGTCACAAAATACATAACGTCACAAAAATAAATGACGTCACAAAAATTAATTACGTCACAAAATACCTAACGTCACAAAAATAAATGACGTCACATAATACATAACGTCAAAAAAATAAATGACGTCACAAAATACATAACGTCACAAAAATAAATGACGTCACAAAATACATAATGTCACAAAAATAAATGACGTCACAAAATACATAACGTCACAAAAATAAATGACGTCACAAAATACATAAAGTCACAAAAATAAATGACGTCACAAAATACATAACGTCACAAAAATAAATGACGTCACAAAATACATAACGTCACAAAAATAAATGACGTCACAATAATAAATGACGTGACAAAATACATAACGTCACAAAAATAAATTACGTCACAAAATACATAACGTCACAAAAATAAATGACGTCACAAAATACATAACGTCACAAAAATAAATGACGTCACAAAATACATAACGTCACAAAAATAAATGACGTCAAAAAATACATAACGTCACAAAACTCATAACGTCACAAAAATAAATGACGTCACAAAATACATAACGTCACAAAAATAAATGACGTCACAATAATAAATGACGTCACAAAATACTAAACGTCACAAAAAATGACGTGACAAAATACATAACGTCACAAAAATAAATTACGTCACAAAATACATAACGTCACAAAAATAAATGACGTCACAAAATACATAACGTCACAAAAATTAATTACGTCACAAAATACATAACGTCACAAAAATAAATGACGTCACAAAATACCTAACGTCACAAAAAGAAATGACGTCACAAAATACCTAACGTCACAAAAGGAAATGACGTCACAAAATACATAACGTCACAAAAATAATTGACGTCACAAAATACATAACGTCACAAAAATACTTGACGTCACAAAATGCATAACGTCACAAAAATAAATGACGTCACAAAATACATAACGTCACAAATATAAATGACGTCACAAAAATAAATGACGTCACAAAATACATAACGTCACAAAAATAAATAACGTCACAAAATACATAACGTCACAAATATAAATGACGTCACAAAAATAAATGAGGTCACAAAATACATAACGTCACAAATATAAATGACGTCACAAATATTAATACATAACGTCACAAAAAATAAATGACGTCACAAAATACATAACGTCACAAATATAAATGACGTCACAAAAATAAATGACGTCACAAAATACATAACGTCACAAATATAAATGACGTCACAAAAATAAATGACGTCACAAAATACATAACGTCACAAAAATAAATAACGTCACAAAATACATAACGTCACAAAAATAAATGAGGTCACAAAATACATAACGTCACAAATATAAATGACGTCACAAATATTAATACATAACGTCACAAAAATAAATGACGTCACAAAATACATATCTTCACAAATATAAATGACGTCACAAAAATAAATGACGTCACAAAATACATAACGTCACAAAAATAAATAACGTCACAAAATACATAACGTCACAAAAATAAATGAGGTCACAAAATACATAACGTCACAAAAATAAATGACGCCACAATATACATAACGTCAGAAAAATAAATGACATCACAAAATACAAAACGTCACAAAAACAAATGACGTCACAAAATACATAACGTCACAAAAATAAATGACGTCACAAAATACATAACGTCACAAAAATAAATGACGTCACAAAATACATAACGTCAAAAAATACATAACGTCACAAAATACATAACGTCACAAAAATAAATGACGTCACAATAATAAATGACGTCGCAAAATACTTAACGTCACAAAAATAAACGACGTCACAAAATACATAACGTCACAAAAATAAATGACGTCACAAAATACATAACGTCACAAAATACATAACGTCACAAAAATAAATGACGTTACAATAATAAATGACGTCGCAAAATACTTAACGTCACAAAAATAAATGACGTCACAAAATACAGAACGTCACAAAAAATAAATGACGTCACAAAATACATAACGTCGAAAAAATAAATGACGTCACAAAATACATAACGTCACAAAAATAAATGACGTCACAAAATACATAACATCACAAAAATAAATGACGTCACAAAATACATAACGTCACAAAAATAAATGACGTCACAAAATACATAACGTCACAAAAATAAATGACGTCACAAAATACATAACGTCAAAAAATAAATGACGTCACAAAATGCATAACATCACAAAATACATAACGTCACAAAAATAAATGACGTCACAAAATACATAACATCACAAAAATAAATAACGTCACAAAATACATAACGTCACAAAAATAAATGACGTCACAAAATACATAACGTCACAAAAATAAATGACGTCACAAAATACATAACGTCACAAAAATAAATGACGTCACAAAATACATAACGTCACAAAAATAAATGACGTCACAATAATAAATGACGTCGCAAAATAGTTAACGTCAAAAAAATAAACGACGTCACAAAATACATAACGTCACAAAAATAAATGACGTCACAAAATACATAACGTCACAAAATACATAACGTCACAAAAATAAATGACGTCACAATAATAAATGACGTCACAAAATTCATAACGTCAAAAAAATAAATAACGTCACAAAATACATAACGTCACAAAAATAAATGACGTCACAAAATTCATAACGTCACAAAAATTAATGACGTCACAAAATACATAACGTCACAAAAATAAATGACGTCACAAAATACATAACGTCACAAAAATATATGACGTCACAAAATACATAACGTCACAAAATACATAACGTCACAAAAATAAATGACGTCACAATAATAAATGACGTCGCAAAATAGTTAACGTCACAAAAATAAATGACGTCACAAAATACATATCGTCACAAAAAATAAATGACGTCACAAAATACATAACGTCACAAAAATAAATGACGTCACAATAATAAATGACGTCGCAAAATAGTTAACGTCACAAAAATAAATGAGGTCACAAAATACATAACGTCACAAAAATAAATGACGCCACAGTATACATAACGTCACAAAAATATATGACGTCACAAAATACAAAACGTCACAAAAATAAATGACGTCACTAAAAACATAACGTCACAAAAATAAATGACGTCACAAAATACATAACGTCACAAAAATAAATGACGTCACAAAAATTAATTACGTCACAAAATACCTAACGTCACAAAAATAAATGACGTCACATAATACATAACGTCAAAAAAATAAATGACGTCACAAAATACATAACGTCACAAAAATAAATGACGTCACAAAATTCATAACGTCACAAAAATATATGACGTCACAAAATACATAACGTCACAAAAATAAATTACGTCACAAAATACATAACGTCACAAATATAAATGACGTCACAAAAATAAATGACCTTACAAAATACATAACGTCACAAATATAAATAACGTCACAAAATACATAACGTCACAAAAATAAATGAGGTCACAAAATACATAACGTCACAAATAAAAATGACGTCACAAATATTAATACATAACGTCACAAAAATAAATGACGTCACAAAATACATAACGTCACAAATATAAATGACGTCACAAAAATAAATGACGTCACAAAATACATAACGTCACAAAAATAAATAACGTCACAAAATACATAACGTCACAAAAATAAATGAGGTAACAAAATACATAACGTCACAAAAATAAATGACGCCACAATATACATAACGTCACAAAAATAAATGACGTCACAAAATACAAAACGTCACAAAAACAAATGACGTCACAAAAACATAACGTCACAAAAATAAATGACGTCACAAAATACATAACGTCACAAAAATAAATGACGTCACAAAAATTAATTACGTCACAAAATACCTAACGTCACAAAAATAAATGACGTCAAATAATACATAACGTCAAAAAATTAAATGACGTTACAAAATACATAACGTCACAAAAATAAATGACGGCACAAAATACATAATGTCACAAAAATAAATGACGTCACAAAATACCTAACGTCACAAAAATAAATGACGTCACAAAATACATAACGTCACAAAAATAAATGACGTTACAAAAAACATAACGTCACAAAAATAAATGACGTCACAAAATACATAACGTCACAAAAATAAATAACGTCACAAAATACATAACGTCACAAAAAGAAATGACATTACAAAATACATAACGTCACAAAAATAAATGAGTTCACAAAATACATAACGTCACAAATATAAATGACGTCACAAATATTAATACATAACGTCACAAAAATAAATGACGTCACAAAATACATAACGTCACAAATATAAATGACGTCAAAAAAATAATTGACGTCACAAAATACATAACGTCACAAAAATAAATGACGTCACAAAATACATAACATCACAAAAATATATGACGTCAACAAATACATAACGTCACAAAAATAAATGACGTCAAAAAATACATAACGTCACAAAAATAAATGACGTCACAAAATACATAACGTAACAAAAATAAATGACGTCACAAAATACATAACGTCACAAAAATAAATGACGTCACAAAATACATAACGTCACAAAAATAAATGACGTCACAAAATACATAACGTCACAAAAATATATGACGTCACAAAATACATAACGTCACAAAATACATAACGTCACAAAAATAAATGACGTCACAAAATACATATCGTCACAAAAAATAAATGACGTCTCAAAATACATAACGTCACAAAAATAAATGACGTCACAATAATAAATGACGTCGCAAAATAGTTAACGTCACAAAAAAAAATGAGGTCACAAAATACATAACGTCAAAAAAATAAATGACGCCACAATATACATAACGTCACAAAAATAAATGACGTCACAAAATACAAAACGTCACAAAAACAAATGAAGTCACAAAAAACATAACGTCACAAACATAAATGACGTCACAAAATACATAACGTCACAAAAATAAATGACGTCACAATAATTAATTACGTCACAAAATACCTAACGTCACAAAAATAAATGACGTCACATAATACATTACGTCAAAAAAATAAATGACGTCACAAAATACATAACGTCACAAAAATAAATGATGTCACAAAAATTAATTACGTCACAAAATACATAACGTCCCAAAAATAAATGACGTCACAAAATACATAACGGCACAAAAATAAATGACGTCACAAAATACCTAACGTCACAAAAAGAAATGACATCACAAAATACATAACGTCAAAAAAATAATTGACGTCAAAAAATACATAACGTCACAAAAATAATTGACGTCACAAAATACATAACGTCACAAAAATAAATTACGTCACAAAATACATAACGTCACAAATATAAATGACGTCACAAAAATAAATGACGTCACAAAATACATAACGTCACAACGTCACAAAATACATAAAGTCACAAAAATAAATGAGGTCACAAAATACATAACGTCACAAATATAAATGACGTCACAAATATTAATACATAACGTCACAAAAATAAATGACGTCACAAAATACATAACGTCACAAATATAAATGACGTCACAAAAATAAATGACGTCACAAAATACTAAACGTCACAAAAAATGACGTGACAAAATACATAACGTCACAAAAATAAATTACGTCACAAAATACATAACGTCACAAAAATAAATGACGTCAAAAAATACATAACGTCACAAAACTCATAACGTCACAAAAATAAATGACGTCACAAAATACATAACGCCACAAAAATAAATGACGTCACAATAATAAATGACGTCACAAAATACTAAACGTCACAAAAAATGACGTGACAAAATACATAACGTCACAAAAATAAATTACGTCACAAAATACATAACGTCACAAAAATAAATGACGTCACAAAATACATAACGTCACAAAAATTAATTACGTCACAAAATACATAACGTCACAAAAATAAATGACGTCACAAAATACCTAACGTCACAAAAAGAAATGACGTCACAAAATACCTAACGTCACAAAAGGAAATGACGTCACAAAATACATAACGTCACAAAAATAATTGACGTCACAAAATACATAACGTCACAAAAATACTTGACGTCACAAAATGCATAACGTCACAAAAATAAATGACGTCACAAAATACATAACGTCACAAATATAAATGACGTCACAAAAATAAATGACGTCACAAAATACATAACGTCACAAAAATAAATAACGTCACAAAATACATAACGTCACAAAAATAAATGAGGTCACAAAATACATAACGTCACAAATATAAATGACGTCACAAATATTAATACATAACGTCACAAAAAATAAATGACGTCACAAAATACATAACGTCACAAATATAAATGACGTCACAAAAATAAATGACGTCACAAAATACATCACGTCACAAATATAAATGACGTCACAAAAATAAATGACGTCACAAAATACATAACGTCACAAAAATAAATAACGTCACAAAATAAATAACGTCACAAAAATAAATGACGTCACAAAATACATAACGGCACAAAAATAAATGACGTCACAAAATACCTAACGTCACAAAAAGAAATTACATCACAAAATACATAACGTCACAAAAATAATTGACGTCACAAAATACATAACGTCACAAAAATAATTGACGTCACAAAATACATAACGTCACAAAAATAAATTACGTCACAAAATACATAACGTCAAAAAAAAATGACGTCGAAAAAATACATAACGTCACAAAAATAAATGACGTCACAAAATACATAACATCACAAAAAAATGACGTCACAAAATACATAACGTCACAAAAATAAATGACGTCACAAAATACATAAAGTCACAAATATAAATGACGTCACAAAAATAAATGACGTCACAAAATACATAACGTCACAAAAATAAATAACGTCACAAAATACATAACGTCACAAAAATAAATGAGGTCACAAAATACATAACGTCACAAAAATAAATGAGGTAACAAAATACATAACGTCACAAAAATAAATGACGCCACAATATACATAACGTCACAAAAATAAATGACGTCACAAAATACAAAACGTCACAAAAACAAATGACGTCACAAAAACATAACGTCACAAAAATAAATGACGTCACAAAATACATAACGTCACAAAAATAAATGACGTCACAAAAATTAATTACGTCACAAAATACCTAACGTCACAAAAATAAATGACGTCACATAATACATAACGTCAAAAAAATAAATGACGTCACAAAATACATAACATCACAAAAATAAATGACGTCACAAAATACATAATGTCACAAAAATAAATGACGTCACAAATTACATAACGTCACAAAAATAAATGACGTCACAAAATACATAACGTCACAAAAAAAATGACGTCACAAAATACATAACGTCACAAAAATAAATGACGTCACAAAATACATAACGTCACAAAAATTAATGACGTCACAATAATAAATGACGTGACAAAATACATAACGTTACAAAAATAAATTACGTCACAAAAATAAATGATGTCACAAAATACATAACGTCAAAAAAATAAATGACGTCACAAAATACATAACGTCACAAAAATAAATGACGTCACAAAATACATAACGTCACAAAAATAAATGACGTCACAAAAATTAATTACGTCACAAAATACATAACGTCACAAAAATAAACGACGTCACAAAATACATAACGTCACAAAAATAAATGACGCCACAATAATAAATGACGTCACAAAATACATAACGTCAAAAAAAAATGACGTCGAAAAAATACATAACGTCACAAAAATAAATGACGTCACAAAATACATAACATCACAAAAAAATGACGTCACAAAATACATAACGTCACAAAAATAAATGACGTCACAAAATACATAAAGTCACAAATATAAATGACGTCACAAAAATAAATGACGTCACAAAATACATAACGTCACAAAAATAAATAACGTCACAAAATACATAACGTCACAAAAATAAATGAGGTCACAAAATACATAACGTCACAAAAATAAATGACTCCACAATATACATAACGTCACAAAAATAAATGACATCACAAAATACAAAACGTCACAAAAACAAATGACGTCACAAAATACATAACGTCACAAAATTAATGACGTCACAAAATACATAACGTCACAAAAATAAATGACGTCACAAAATACATAACGTCACAAAATACATAACGTCACAAAAATAAATGACGTCACAATAATAAATGACGTCGCAAAATACTTAACGTCACAAAAATAAATGAGGTCACAAAATACATAACGTCACAAAAAATAAATGACGTCACAAAATACATAACGTCACAAAAATAAATGACGTCACAAAATACATAACGTCACAAAAATAAATGATGTCACAAAAATTAATTACGTCACAAAATACATAACGTCACAAAAATAAACGACGTCACAAAATACATAACGTCACAAAAATAAATGACGTCACAAAATACATAACGTCACAAAATACATAACGTCACAAAAATAAATGACGTCACAATAATAAATGACGTCGCAACATACTTAAAGTCACAAAAATAAATGACGTCACAAAATACATAACGTCACAAAAAATAAATGACGTCACAAAATACATAACGTCGAAAAAATAAATGACGTCCCAAAATACATAACGTCACAAAAATAAATGACGTCACAAAATACATAACATCACAAAAATAAATGACGTCACAAAATACATAACGTCACAAAAATAAATGACGTCACAAAATACATAACGTCACAAAAATAAATGACGTCACAAAATACATAACGTCAAAAAAATAAATGACGTCACAAAATGCATAACGTCATAAAATACATAACGTCACAAAAATAAATGACGTCACAATAATAAATGACGTCACAAAATTCATAACGTCAAAAAAATAAATAACGTCACAAAATACATAACGTCACAAAATAAATGACGTCACAAAATACATAACGTCACAAAAATAAATGACGTCACAAAATACATAACGTCACAAAAATAAATGACGTCACAAAATACATAACGTGAAAAAAATAAATGACGTCAAAAAATGCATAACGTCACAAAATACATAACGGCACAAAAATAAATGACGTCACAAAATACATAACGTCACAAAATACATAACGTCACAAAAATAAATGACGTCACAATAATAAATGACGACACGAAATTCATAACGTCAAAAAAATAAATAACGTCACAAAATACATAACGTCACAAAAATAAATGAGTTCACAAAATACATAACGTCACAAATATAAATGACGTCACAAATATTAATACATAACGTCACAAAAATAAATGACGTCACAAAATACATAACGTCACAAATATAAATGACGTCAAAAAAATAATTGACGTCACAAAATACATAACGTCACAAAAATAAATGACGTCACAAAATACATAACATCACAAAAATATATGACGTCAACAAATACATAACGTCACAAAAATAAATGACGTCAAAAAATACATAACGTCACAAAAATAAATGACGTCACAAAATACATAACGTAACAAAAATAAATGACGTCACAAAATACATAACGTCACAAAAATAAATGACGTCACAAAATACATAACGTCACAAAAATAAATGACGTCACAAAATACATAACGTCACAAATATATATGACGTCACAAAATACATAACGTCACAAAATACATAACGTCACAAAAAAAAATGACGTCACAAAATACATATCGTCACAAAAAATAAATGACGTCTCAAAATACACAACGTCACAAAAATAAATGACGTCACAATAATAAATGACGTCGCAAAATAGTTAACGTCACAAAAATAAATGAGGTCACAAAATACATAACGTCAAAAAAATAAATGACGCCACAATATACATAACGTCACAAAAATAAATGACGTCACAAAATACAAAACGTCACAAAAACAAATGAAGTCACAAAAAACATAACGTCACAAACATAAATGACGTCACAAAATACATAACGTCACAAAAATAAATGACGTCACAATAATTAATTACGTCACAAAATACCTAACGTCACAAAAATAAATGACGTCACATAATACATTACGTCAAAAAAATAAATGACGTCACAAAATACATAACGTCACAAAAATAAATGATGTCACAAAAATTAATTACGTCACAAAATACATAACGTCCCAAAAATAAATGACGTCACAAAATACATAACGGCACAAAAATAAATGACGTCACAAAATACCTAACGTCACAAAAAGAAATGACATCACAAAATACATAACGTCAAAAAAATAATTGACGTCAAAAAATACATAACGTCACAAAAATAATTGACGTCACAAAATACATAACGTCACAAAAATAAATGACGTCACAAAATACATAATGTCACAAAAATAAATGACGTCACAAATTACATAACGTCACAAAAATAAATGACGTCACAAAATACATAACGTCAAAAAAATAAATGACGTCACAAAATACATAACGTCACAAAAATAAATGACGTCACAAAATACATAACGTCACAAAAATAAATGACGTCACAAAAATTAATTACGTCACAAAATACATAACGTCACAAAAATAAACGACGTCACAAAATACATAACGTCACAAAAATAAATGACGCCACAATAATAAATGACGTCACAAAATACATAACGTCAAAAAAAAATGACGTCGAAAAAATACATAACGTCACAAAAATAAATGACGTCACAAAATACATAACATCACAAAAAAATGACGTCACAAAATACATAACGTCACAAAAATAAATGACGTCACAAAATACATAAAGTCACAAATATAAATGACGTCACAAAAATAAATGACGTCACAAAATACATAACGTCAAAAAAATAAATAACGTCACAAAATACATAACGTCACAAAAATAAATGAGGTCACAAAATACATAACGTCACAAAAATAAATGACTCCACAATATACATAACGTCACAAAAATAAATGACATCACAAAATACAAAACGTCACAAAAACAAATGACGTCACAAAATACATAACGTCACAAAATTAATGACGTCACAAAATACATAACGTCACAAAAATAAATGACGTCACAAAATACATAACGTCACAAAATACATAACGTCACAAAAATAAATGACGTCACAATAATAAATGACGTCGCAAAATACTTAACGTCACAAAAATAAATGAGGTCACAAAATACATAACGTCACAAAAAATAAATGACGTCACAAAATACATAACGTCACAAAAATAAATGACGTCACAAAATACATAACGTCACAAAAATAAATGATGTCACAAAAATTAATTACGTCACAAAATACATAACGTCACAAAAATAAACGACGTCACAAAATACATAACGTCACAAAAATAAATGACGTCACAAAATACATAACGTCACAAAATACATAACGTCACAAAAATAAATGACGTCACAATAATAAATAACGTCGCAACATACTTAAAGTCACAAAAATAAATGACGTCACAAAATACATAACGTCACAAAAAATAAATGACGTCACAAAATACATAACGTCGAAAAAATAAATGACGTCCCAAAATACATAACGTCACAAAAATAAATGACGTCACAAAATACATAACATCACAAAAATAAATGACGTCACAAAATACATAACGTCACAAAAATAAATGACGTCACAAAATACATAACGTCACAAAAATAAATGACGTCACAAAATACATAACGTCAAAAAAATAAATGACGTCACAAAATGCATAACGTCATAAAATACATAACGTCACAAAAATAAATGACGTCACAATAATAAATGACGTCACAAAATTCATAACGTCAAAAAAATAAATAACGTCACAAAATACATAACGTCACAAAATAAATGACGTCACAAAATACATAACGTCACAAAAATAAATGACGTCACAAAATACATAACGTCACAAAAATAAATGACGTCACAAAATACATAATGTGAAAAAAATAAATGACGTCAAAAAATGCATAACGTCACAAAATACATAACGGCACAAAAATAAATGACGTCACAAAATACATAACGTCACAAAATACATAACGTCACAAAAATAAATGACGTCACAATAATAAATGACGACACGAAATTCACAACGTCAAAAAAATAAATAACGTCACAAAATACATAACGTCACAAAAATAAATGAGTTCACAAAATACATAACGTCACAAATATAAATGACGTCACAAATATTAATACATAACGTCACAAAAATAAATGACGTCACAAAATACATAACGTCACAAATATAAATGACGTCAAAAAAATAATTGACGTCACAAAATACATAACGTCACAAAAATAAATGACGTCACAAAATACATAACATCACAAAAATATATGACGTCAACAAATACATAACGTCACAAAAATAAATGACGTCAAAAAATACATAACGTCACAAAAATAAATGACGTCACAAAATACATAACGTAACAAAAATAAATGACGTCACAAAATACATAACGTCACAAAAATAAATGACGTCACAAAATACATAACGTCACAAAAATAAATGACGTCACAAAATACATAACGTCACAAATATATATGACGTCACAAAATACATAACGTCACAAAATACATAACGTCACAAAAATAAATGACGTCACAAAATACATATCGTCACAAAAAATAAATGACGTCTCAAAATACACAACGTCACAAAAATAAATGACGTCACAATAATAAATGACGTCGCAAAATAGTTAACGTCACAAAAATAAATGAGGTCACAAAATACATAACGTCAAAAAAATAAATGACGCCACAATATACATAACGTCACAAAAATAAATGACGTCACAAAATACAAAACGTCACAAAAACAAATGAAGTCACAAAAAACATAACGTCACAAACATAAATGACGTCACAAAATACATAACGTCACAAAAATAAATGACGTCACAATAATTAATTACGTCACAAAATACCTAACGTCACAAAAATAAATGACGTCACATAATACATTACGTCAAAAAAATAAATGACGTCACAAAATACATAACGTCACAAAAATAAATGATGTCACAAAAATTAATTACGTCACAAAATACATAACGTCCCAAAAATAAATGACGTCACAAAATACATAACGGCACAAAAATAAATGACGTCACAAAATACCTAACGTCACAAAAAGAAATGACATCACAAAATACATAACGTCAAAAAAATAATTGACGTCAAAAAATACATAACGTCACAAAAATAATTGACGTCACAAAATACATAACGTCACAAAAATAAATTACGTCACAAAATACATAACGTCACAAATATAAATGACGTCACAAAAATAAATGACGTCACAAAATACATAACGTCACAAATATAAATAACGTCACAAAATACATAAAGTCACAAAAATAAATGAGGTCACAAAATACATAACGTCACAAATATAAATGACGTCACAAATATTAATACATATCGTCACAAAAATAAATGACGTCACAAAATACATAACGTCACAAATATAAATGACGTCACAAAAATAAATGACGTCACAAAATACATAACGTCACAAAAATAAATAACGTCACAAAATACATAACGTCACGAAAATAAATGAGGTAACAAAATACATAACGTCACAAAAATAAATGACGCCACAATATACATAACGTCACAAAAATAAATGACGTCACAAAATACAAAACGTCACAAAAACAAATGACGTCACAAAAACATAAAGTCACAAAAATAAATGACGTCACAAAATACATAACGTCACAAAAATAAATGACGTCACAAAAATTAATTACGTCACAAAATACCTAACGTCACAAAAATAAATGACGTCACATAATACATAACGTCAAAAAAATAAATGACGTCACAAAATACATAACGTCACAAAAATAAATGACGTCACAAAATACATAATGTCACAAAAATAAATGACGTCACAAAATACATAACGTCACAAAAATAAATGACGTCACAAAATACATAAAGTCACAAAAATAAATGACGTCACAAAATACATAACGTCACAAAAATAAATGACGTCACAAAATACATAACGTCACAAAAATAAATGACGTCACAATAATAAATGACGTGACAAAATACATAACGTCACAAAAATAAATTACGTCACAAAATACATAACGTCACAAAAATAAATGACGTCACAAAATACATAACGTCACAAAAATAAATGACGTCACAAAATACATAACGTCACAAAAATAAATGACGTCAAAAAATACATAACGTCCCAAAACTCATAACGTCACAAAAATAAATGACGTCACAAAATACATAACGTCACAAAAATAAATGACGTCACAATAATAAATGACGTCACAAAATACTAAACGTCACAAAAAATGACGTGACAAAATACATAACGTCACAAAAATAAATTACGTCACAAAATACATAACGTCACAAAAATAAATGACGTCACAAAATACATAACGTCACAAAAATTAATTACGTCACAAAATACATAACGTCACAAAAATAAATGACGTCACAAAATACCTAACGTCACAAAAAGAAATGACGTCACAAAATACCTAACGTCACAAAAGGAAATGACGTCACAAAATACATAACGTCACAAAAATAATTGACGTCACAAAATACATAACGTCACAAAAATACTTGACGTCACAAAATGCATAACGTCACAAAAATAAATGACGTCACAAAATACATAACGTCACAAATATAAATTACGTCACAAAAATAAATGACGTCACAAAATACATAACGTCACAAAAATAAATAACGTCACAAAATACATAACGTCACAAATATAAATGACGTCACAAAAATAAATGAGGTCACAAAATACATAACGTCACAAATATAAATGACGTCACAAATATTAATACATAACGTCACAAAAAATAAATGACGTCACAAAATACATAACGTCACAAATATAAATGACGTCACAAAAATAAATGACGTCACAAAATACATAACGTCACAAATATAAATGACGTCACAAAAATAAATGACGTCACAAAATACATAACGTCACAAAAATAAATAACGTCACAAAATACATAACGTCACAAAAATAAATGAGGTCACAAAATACATAACGTCACAAATATAAATGACGTCACAAATATTAATACATAACGTCACAAAAATAAATGACGTCACAAAATACATATCTTCACAAATATAAATGACGTCACAAAAATAAATGACGTCACAAAATACATAACGTCACAAAAATAAATAACGTCACAAAATACATAACGTCACAAAAATAAATGAGGTCACAAAATACATAACGTCACAAAAATAAATGACGCCACAATATACATAACGTCACAAAAATAAATGACATCACAAAATACAAAACGTCACAAAAACAAATGACGTCACAAAATACATAACGTCACAAAAATAAATGACGTCACAAAATACATAACGTCACAAAAATAAATGACGTCACAAAATACATAACGTCAAAAAATACATAACGTCACAAAATACATAACGTCACAAAAATAAATGACGTCACAATAATAAATGACGTCGCAAAATACTTAACGTCACAAAAATAAACGACGTCACAAAATACATAACGTCACAAAAATAAATGACGTCACAAAATACATAACGTCACAAAATACATAACGTCACAAAAATAAATGACGTTACAATAATAAATGACGTCGCAAAATACTTAACGTCACAAAAATAAATGACGTCACAAAATACAGAACGTCACAAAAAATAAATGACGTCACAAAATACATAACGTCGAAAAAATAAATGACGTCACAAAATACATAACGTCACAAAAATAAATGACGTCACAAAATACATAACATCACAAAAATAAATGACGTCACAAAATACATAACGTCACAAAAATAAATGACGTCACAAAATACATAACGTCACAAAAATAAATGACGTCACAAAATACATAACGTCAAAAAATAAATGACGTCACAAAATGCATAACATCACAAAATACATAACGTCACAAAAATAAATGACGTCACAAAATACATAACATCACAAAAATAAATAACGTCACAAAATACATAACGTCACAAAAATAAATGACGTCACAAAATACATAACGTCACAAAAATAAATGACGTCACAAAATACATAACGTCACAAAAATAAATGACGTCACAAAATACATAACGTCACAAAAATAAATGACGTCACAATAATAAATGACGTCGCAAAATAGTTAACGTCAAAAAAATAAACGACGTCACAAAATACATAACGTCACAAAAATAAATGACGTCACAAAATACATAACGTCACAAAATACATAACGTCACAAAAATAAATGACGTCACAATAATAAATGACGTCACAAAATTCATAACGTCAAAAAAATAAATAACGTCACAAAATACATAACGTCACAAAAATAAATGACGTCACAAAATTCATAACGTCACAAAAATAAATGACGTCACAAAATACATAACGTCACAAAAATAAATGACGTCACAAAATACATAACGTCACAAAAATATATGACGTCACAAAATACATAACGTCACAAAATACATAACGTCACAAAAATAAATGACGTCACAATAATAAATGACGTCGCAAAATAGTTAACGTCACAAAAATAAATGACGTCACAAAATACATATCGTCACAAAAAATAAATGACGTCACAAAATACATAACGTCACAAAAATAAATGACGTCACAATAATAAATGACGTCGCAAAATAGTTAACGTCACAAAAATAAATGAGGTCACAAAATACATAACGTCACAAAAATAAATGACGCCACAGTATACATAACGTCACAAAAATATATGACGTCACAAAATACAAAACGTCACAAAAATAAATGACGTCACAAAAAACATAACGTCACAAAAATAAATGACGTCACAAAATACATAACGTCACAAAAATAAATGACGTCACAAAAATTAATTACGTCACAAAATACCTAACGTCACAAAAATAAATGACGTCACATAATACATAACGTCAAAAAAATAAATGACGTCACAAAATACATAACGTCACAAAAATAAATGACGTCACAAAATTCATAACGTCACAAAAATATATGACGTCACAAAATACATAACGTCACAAAAATAAATTACGTCACAAAATACATAACGTCACAAATATAAATGACGTCACAAAAATAAATGACCTTACAAAATACATAACGTCACAAATATAAATAACGTCACAAAATACATAACGTCACAAAAATAAATGAGGTCACAAAATACATAACGTCACAAATAAAAATGATGTCACAAATATTAATACATAACGTCACAAAAATAAATGACGTCACAAAATACATAACGTCACAAATATAAATGACGTCACAAAAATAAATGACGTCACAAAATACATAACGTCACAAAAATAAATAACGTCACAAAATACATAACGTCACAAAAATAAATGAGGTAACAAAATACATAACGTCACAAAAATAAATGACGCCACAATATACATAACGTCACAAAAATAAATGACGTCACAAAATACAAAACGTCACAAAAACAAATGACGTCACAAAAACATAACGTCACAAAAATAAATGACGTCACAAAATACATAACGTCACAAAAATAAATGACGTCACAAAAATTAATTACGTCACAAAATACCTAACGTCACAAAAATAAATGACGTCAAATAATACATAACGTCAAAAAATTAAATGACGTTACAAAATACATAACGTCACAAAAATAAATGACGGCACAAAATACATAATGTCACAAAAATAAATGACGTCACAAAATACCTAACGTCACAAAAATAAATGACGTCACAAAATACATAACGTCACAAAAATAAATGACGTTACAAAAAACATAACGTCACAAAAATAAATGACGTCACAAAATACATAACGTCACAAAAATAAATAACGTCACAAAATACATAACGTCACAAAAAGAAATGACATTACAAAATACATAACGTCACAAAAATAATTGACGTCACAAAATACATAACGTCACAAAAATAATTGACGTCACAAAATACATAACGTCACAAAAATAAATTACGTCACAAAATACATAACGTCACAAATATAAATGACGTCACAAAAATAAATGACGTCACAAAATACATAACGTCACAAATATAAATAACGTCACAAAATACATAACGTCACAAAAATAAATGAGGTCACAAAATACATAACGTCACAAATATAAATGACGTCACAAATATTAATACATAACGTCACAAAAATAAATGACGTCACAAAATACATAACGTCACAAATATAAATGACGTCACAAAAATAAATGACGTCACAAAATATATAACGTCACAAAAATAAATAACGTCACAAAATACATAACGTCACAAAAATAAATGAGGTAACGAAATACATAACGTCACAAAAATAAATGACGCCACAATATACATAACGTCACAAAAATAAATGACGTCACAAAATACAAAACGTCACACAAACAAATGACGTCACAAAAACATAACGTCACAAAAATAAATGACGTCACAAAATACATAACGTCACAAAAATACATGACGTCACAAAAATTAATTACGTCACAAAATACCTAACGTCACAAAAATAAATGACGTCACATAATACATAACGTCAAAAAAATAAATGACGTCACAAAATACATGACGTCACAAAAATAAATGACGTCACAAAATACATAATGTCACAAATGTCACAAAAATACATAATGTACATGTATTTTACATAATGTAATAATGTACATAATGTAAAAATACATAATGTCACAAAATACATAACGTCACAAAAATAAATGACGTCACAAAAAAACACAACGTCACAAAAATAAATGACGTCACAAAATACATAACGTCACAAAAATAAATGACGTCACAATAATAAATGACGTGACAAAATACATAACGTCACAAAAATAAATTACGTCACAAAATACATAACGTCAAAAAAATAAATGACGTCACAAAATACATAACGTCACAAAAATAAATGACGTCACAAAATACATAACGTCACAAAAATAAATTACGTCAAAAAATACATAACGTCACAAGACACCTAACGTCACAAAAATAAATGACATCACAAAATACATAACGTCACAAAAATAAATGACGTCACAATAATAAATGACGTCACAAAATACTAAACGTCACAAAAAAATGACGTCACAAAATACATAACATCACAAAAATAAATGACGTCACAAAATACATAACGTCACAAAAATAAATGACGTCGCGAAATACATTACGTCACAAAAATTAATTACGTCACAAAATACATAACGTCACAAAAATAAATGACGTCACAAAATACCTAACGTCACAAAAAGAAATGACGTCACAAAATACCTATCGTCACAAAAAGAAATGACGTCACAAAATACATAACGTCACAAAAATAATTGACGTCACAAAATACATAACGTCACAAAAATACTTGACGTCACAAAATGCATAACGTCACAATAATAAATGACGTCACAAAATACATAACGTCACAAATATAAATGACGTCACAAAAATAAATGACGTCACAAAATACATAACGTCACAAAAATAAATTACGTCACAAAATACATAACGTCACAAGACACCTAACGTCACAAAAATAAATGACATCACAAAATACATAACGTCACAAAAATAAATGACGTCACAATAATAAATGACGTCACAAAATACTAAACGTCACAAAAAAATGACGTCACAAAATACATAACATCACAAAAATAAATGACGTCACAAAATACATAACGTCACAAAAATAAATGACGTCGCGAAATACATTACGTCACATAAATTAATTACGTCACAAAATACATAACGTCACAAAAATAAATGACGTCTCAAAATACCTAACGTCACAAAAAGAAATGACGTCACAAAATACCTAACGTCACAAAAAGAAATGACGTCACAAAATACATAACGTCACAAAAATAATTGACGTCACAAAATACATAACGTCACAAAAATACTTGACGTCACAAAATGCATAACGTCACAATAATAAATGACGTCACAAAATACATAACGTCACAAATATAAATGACGTCACAAAAATAAATGACGTCACAAAATACATAACGTCACAAAAATAAATAACGTCACAAAATACATAACGTCACAAAAATAAATGAGGTCACAAAATACATAACGTCACAAATATAAATGACGTCACAAATATTAATACATAACGTCACAAAAATAAATGACGTCACAAAATACATAACGTCACAAAAATAAATGACGTCACAATAATAAATGACGTGACAAAATACATAACGTCACAAAAATAAATTACGTCACAAAATACATAACGTCAAAAAAATAAATGACGTCACAAAATACATAACGTCACAAAAATAAATGATGTCACAAAATACATAACGTCACAAAAATAAATTACGTCAAAAAATACATAACGTCACAAAACACATAACGTCACAAAAATAAATGACATCACAAAATACATAACGTCACAAAAATAAATGACGTCACAATAATAAATGACGTCACAAAATACTAAACGTCACAAAAAAATTACGTCACAAAATACATAACGTCACAAAAATAAATGACGTCACAAAATGCATAACGTCACAAAAATAAATGACGTCACAAAATACATTACGTCACAAAAATTAATTACGTCACAAAATACATAACGTCACAAAAATAAATGACGTCACAAAATACCTAACGTCACAAAAAGAAATGACGTCACAAAATACCTAACGTCACAAAAAGAAATGACGTCACAAAATACATAACGTCACAAAAATAATTGACGTCACAAAATACATAACGTCACAAAAATACTTGACGTCACAAAATGCATAACGTCACAAAAATAAATGACGTCACAAAATACATAACGTCACAAATATAAATGACGTCACAAAAATAAATGACGTCACAAAATACATAACGTCACAAAAATAAATAACGTCACAAAATACATAACGTCACAAAAATAAATGAGGTCACAAAATACATAACGTCACAAATATAAATGACGTCACAAATATTAATACATAACGTCACAAAAATAAATGACGTCACAAAATACATAACGTCACAAATATAAATGACGTCACAAAAATAAATGACGTCACAAAATACATAACGTCACAAAAATAAATAACGTCACAAAATACATAACGTCACAAAAATAAATGAGGTCACAAAATACATAACGTCACAAAAATAAATGACGCCACAATATACATAACGTCACAAAAATAAATGACATCACAAAATACAAAACGTCACAAAAACAAATGACGTCACAAAATACATAACGTCACAAAAATAAATGACGTCACAAAATACATAACGTCACAAAAATAAATAACGTCACAAAATACATAACGTCACAAAAATAAATGAGGTCACAAAATACATAACGTCACAAAAATAAATGACGCCACAATATACATAACGTCACAAAAATAAATGACATCACAAAATACAAAACGTCACAAAAACAAATGACGTCACAAAATACATAACGTCACAAAAATAAATGACGTCACAAAATACATAACGTCACAAAAATAAATGACGTCACAAAATACATAACGTCACAAAATACATAACGTCAAAAAAATAAATGACGTCACAATAATAAATGACGTCGCAAAATACTTTACGTCACAAAAATAAATGAGGTCACAAAATACACAACGTCACAAAAAATAAATGACGTCACAAAATACATAACGTCACAAAAATAAATGACGTCACAAAATACATTACGTAACAAAAATAAATGACGTCACAAAAATAAATGACGTCATAATAATAAATGACGTCGCAAAATACTTAACGTCACAAAAATAAATGACGTCACAAAATACATAACGTCACAAAAAATAAATGACGTCACAAAATACATAACGTCGAAAAAATAAATGACGTCACAAAATACATAACGTCACAAAAAATAAATGACGTCACAAAATAAATAAAGTCACAAAAATAAATGACGTCACAAAATACATAACATCACAAAAATAAATGACGTCACAAATATTAATACATAACGTCACAAAAATAAATGACGTCACAAAATACATAACGTCACAAAAATAAATGACGTCACAATAATAAATGACGTGACAAAATACATAACGTCACAAAAATAAATTACGTCACAAAATACATAACGTCAAAAAAATAAATGACGTCACAAAATACATAACGTCACAAAAATAAATGATGTCACAAAATACATAACGTCACAAAAATAAACGACGTCACAAAATACATAACGTCACAAAAATAAATGACGTCACAAAATACATAACGTCACAAAATACATAACGTCACAAAAATAAATGACGTCACAATAATAAATGACGTCGCAAAATACTTAACGTCACAAAAATAAATGACGTCACAAAATACATAACGTCACAAAAAATAAATGACGTCACAAAATACATAACGTCGAAAAAATAAATGACGTCACAAAATACATAACGTCACAAAAATAAATGACGTCACAAAATACATAACATCACAAAAATAAATCCGGCACATCACAAAAATAAACCGGCATGTTAATCTTTTTTATTTGAAAGATAAGAACAAAAACACCCACTATTGTTGGATAAAGAATATGAGCAGATTAGTGAGTTCGCAGTTATCAAAGTTTCATGGTAAAAAATATATTTGTGATCGCTGCCTGCTGTCTTTCGGCAAAAAGAAATTATTAAACGATCACAAGGCGGTCTGTAGAGAGCCAAACACTGTTGAATCGCATATTTGTAATCGCTGTCTGACGGAATTCAAAGAAGAATCCAAGCTAGAGAAACATAAAGAATTTTGTGTCGGCCAAGACCCTGTGAAAATTGTGATGCCTGAAGTAGATAAAAACGGGTCCCCTCCTTTTATTAATTTTAAAAATAAATATAGAAAAATGAAAGTTCCTTTTGTCGGCTATGTTGATTTTGAATGTATATTGAAACCGGTCTCAGATGAAACCGATGAAAATAAGCCCACTCCAACCGATGAAAATGAGCCCACTCCAACCGATGAAAAAGAGTCGTATACGAAAAAGTATCAATCGCACGAAGCCGCCAGTTTTTCTTTATATATAACCGCCGCTGACGATGATTATGATATCCCGTTTGATTTATATCATGAGAGCTTCGGTCCCGACACAGCAAAAACTTTTGTAGAAACCATAACTCAGATATCGCGAGACTTGGAAAATTTATATAGTAGAGAGGCCGCAAAACCCATAAATATAACTAAAGAAGATTATGAAACGAAGATTAATGGTGTTAATATTTGCCATATATGTGAAAAAATGTTTGAAGTAAATAAAAAAGACCCTAAGAAGACTGGCAAACGTGTTTTTGACCATGACCATTTGACTGGTAAATTCAGAGGGGTGGCGCACAACTCGTGCAATTTGAATTTTAGAAAACCGCAATTTTTACCCATCTTTGTCCACAACTTGAGTAATTACGATGCTCATCTGTTCGTCAAGTTATTGGGATTCGAACAGAACAAGATAGCGGTCTTAGCCACGACTGAAGAACGATATATATCTTTTGAACTCAAAGTAGAGGGTGGAGTAAACTTGAGATTTTTAGACTCATTTAGATTTATAAACTACAGCTTAGAAAGTCTCGCGAATAACCTGACCAGAGATAAATTCAAACACGTAGCAAAGTTTTTCGAAAACGACAAGTTAGATTTAGTTTTGAGAAAAGGCAACTTTCCCTACGATTTTATGGATAGTATGGAAAAATTCGACTACCCGTCTCTGCCTTCCCAAAAAAATTTTGATAACGAATTCAATAAGACAACTGTTAAAGATGAAGATTACGAGCACGCGCGTAAAGTGTGGAATGAATTTGAGATTAAAAATATGAAGGAATACACGCTTTTGTACAACAAAACCGACACACTGCTATTGGCCGACATAGTTGAAAACTTCCGTGAAGTGTGCATGGACACTTACAAACTCGATCCCGCTTGGTATTTTACGAGTCCCGGTCTGGCTTGGGACGCCATGTTAAAAAAGACCGGTGTTGCTCTCGAGTTATTGACTGATCCCGACATGGAACTTATGATCACCAAGGGCATTCGCGGCGGAATTTCTCAGTGCTCCCACAGATATACTAGAGCCAATAACAGATATTTACCAGATTACGATCCTGAAAAGCCCGAAGAGTATCTCATTTATTTGGATGTTAATAATTTGTACGGATGGGCCATGTCGAAGTATTTACCTCAGAGCGATTTTAATTGGGTGGGTGAAGATGAATTACAAGATATCGAAAGTGATCTGCAAGATGGAAATTGGATCGACAACGAATCTGCATATGGTTTTATATTGGAAGTAGATTTGAAATACCCCAGGAAATTACACGACTCCCACAAAGACCTCCCGTTAGCACCAGAAAACAGATGCCCTCCCGGTTTTAATCAGAGAAAGCTTTTAACGACTTTATACGATAAGGATAAATACGTGGTGCACTACCAAAACCTACAGCTCTACCTGTCATTGGGCATGGAGTTAAAAAAGATCCACAGGGGCATTAAATTCCGCCAATCGGCATGGTTGAAAGAATATATCGATATGAACACCGATATGAGGACAAAAGCGACCAATGAGTTTGAGAAAGATTTTTATAAACTGATGAATAACGCGGTGTTTGGTAAAACGATGGAGAACATACGTAAGCACGTAGACGTACGTCTGGCCACGCACGACAGGCAAATTGACAAACTAGTGGCCAGACCGAACTTTAAATCAGTCACCGTTTTCGCAGAGACATTGGCGGCCGTGCATATGGGTAAAACCAGATTATACTTTAATAAACCGATCTACGTAGGCATGTCAATATTAGATATTTCGAAGATAGCCGTTTATGACTTTCATTACAATGTCATGAGACCGAAATACGGTGATAAAGCCAGAGTTCAGTACACTGACACGGACAGCCTGACTTATAGCGTCAAAACAAAAGATATTTATGAGGATATAAAAAGTATGATCGACCACTTCGATACCAGCGATTACAAAGCAGATAACCCCTATAACATGCCGCGTGTGAATAAAAAAGTAATTGGCAAATGGAAAGACGAACTGGCCGGTGATATTATGAATGAGTTCGTCGGGTTACGTTCGAAAATGTACGCCTACGACTCTGAGGGGGAGAGGAAGAAGAGGGAGGAGGAGAAGAAGAATAAGAAGAAGGGGGATAAAAAAGAAAAAGGTGAGGGGATTAAAAAAGCTAAGGGGATAAAAAAGAATGTCGTTGACTTTCTGTCGATAAAAGACTATAAAAACTGTTTGTTTGATAAAGAAGTGAGTCATAAGACAATGAACACCATTAGAAGCAAACACCATGATTTATATTCGATCAAACAGCGCAAGATAGCCCTCTCCCCCTCTGATGATAAGAGATTTATCTGTGAAGACGGCGTGGAGACTCTTCCCTGGGGCCACTACAATATCCCTATCAAGCATCTGATTAATATCGAAGCGAATGCCGCACTGGACATGGATTAGAAGGTACGAGTTTGTTTATATTTTAAATACTTATACATGACATATTTCGATCATTACTAAAAATATTATTTTATTTTTTTCCTCCTTATAAAGGGGTAACGAATCGTTACCCCCTTTGAATTATCGATTTTATCATGGATAAACTATTTTTTCCTCTTCGAATTGTAAATTTTATAATTGATAAAAAAAAATTATTAAAAACAAAGATATAAATTCAGTACTAGACTTTGACTAGAAAATATGAGTTTTTTTCTCTAAAAACCTTTAAAATGACTCATTTTTGAACAGTTTTTATGTGGGCCCCAATATGGGTCCCACCCCATTTTAGGACCCCCTGTCCAACAGAAAGGGTCCTATTTTAGGATTTCCATGTTTCTCTCATAACGTATGACGATAATTATGTTTGTAAGATAACATTTTGCTATCGATGCAGAAAGAACTCTCCGACAGACCGTCACATGAAGATGTTACTCCCCAACAGATTACCGCATGAAGATGTTGAAATTTAAATATCGAAGATGTCGATGATTGAATATTTCCATGGTGTCGGCGGTGATATGAAATCGGCTCGTTATTGTAAATGAATTGATGAGGTATAATTTCTGTTTTCCCAATCAAATGACCTTTTTGAATTTCAAAATATTAAATATTAAATCGAATTTATTTTTTAATTTGATATACTTACTAACATAAATGTTTTACACAAGTTCATTTTTTTAATAAAACTAAGATTCGAGTCTTTTCTGAAACTTAAATTTCATTCAATATCAACTAAATTTTTTTTATTTACTAACACAATATTTTGTTAATACATTTGATATTTCACATGTTTCAGCTCTGGTTGTTCGCTCCTTTAGGACTATTAGTGTCTATTTCTAATGGAGACTTCTCCAGTAAAAAAGAAGTTCCCTGTCGAAGGTGGGAACTTTGCCGTAGTGATAGGGCTTTCCACTAATACCCACCGACACTTAAAAAAGAAAAAAAATTCATCTTCAAATTCTAAGGTAAGATATATGTTAATTAAAAAAATATTTAATGATTTTCTAATCCTTTATATCGTAGAGTTTATTTTTTCAAAAATATATATACATCTCAAAACATTCTAATTAAATTCCTTTCCAAATCGTAAGTGAAGCCGGTCTCCGATACAACTACCACGTACGCTGTGGTCCCTTTATCAGCCACCGGACTGGCAACGGCGTTAGTAAAGTCCAATTTTATTTGAATATCTTTTCTTTTACTATCCATCAAGAACGGGTGATGATGTGTGTCAACGACTAACAACGGGTACTTGTCGCTTAAATAAACATCTTCGTCTCCATATAACACATTCCATACTGAACAATAACTATCGTATAATATTCCATACTGTTTTTCATTTATCGCTAAATTTTGATTCTCCTTCGGATATAGTTGTCCGTTGATTTTGACATGATAGTTTTTTATATTAACTCCATCGAATTGGCTCGGATCTTTCTCTTGATTGTTTTTGCGGCTGGTCTGTAAACCTATGATTATAAATCGCGGGTGGGATATATTTCGGAATATGTTGTATATATCAAAACTATATGACGAGCCTGTCACACCGAATTTTTCAATACATTGCCATTGGTAATAAGCGTACTTCAAATCACCTTTTTCACTCAACTTTTTCAATCCTTGTATGAGTGGTAATTTTTTCATCGCATCATAATCTACAAGAGGGACTTTTAAAACAAAACTCGTGATTTTTATCTTAGCTTCATCCGCTGATTTCTGTGTCCCGCCGACGGTTTCCTTCCAACGATATATCGCGTCATTATCTTCGTTGCGTATAAAAATTATTTCAAAACCTCCTTTAAACATAGGATATTTCAGAGCGTTAAAAAACCCTAAGCCCAGATGTGATAACTTACCTAGAGCTTCGAATCTACCCATTTTTTTATCGAATTTTGATTTAAAACCGCTCGTATAATAAGTGTTCTCACCCGATTTGCTATATGTTGTCAGTCCTTTGATTGTACTCGTAATACCCACTTCATCGACCCAATCAATCAATTGATTATGTTTTTTCAATTCGATTCTTTTAAATAAAAATGCTGGAAAATTGTCAACTAATTTAATAGGATCAGCTTCATCATATTTTTCATCATTCGCTTTTTTCACAACTTCTCCTTGTATATGGAATAAAATCCTTCTATCATAAAACGAATCTCCATGATCTAATTGGAATGTCGTAAACTTATTAGGTGAATTAAAATTTAAATCAGACACCGGTAGGACGGTATTATATTCACACCGTTCAATCTTGTCTGACGCTTCTTCGTAATACTTTTCCATTTCTATATATATTTTAAAGTTTTTCGTTTCGAATAAAAAAAAAATAAAAAACATAATTTCAACTTAATAAAAAATATAAAATTAAAATAAAATTTAGAAATAAAAATATAATTTTAAAATCAATTTTAGAAATAAAAATATTTATCTCCTACCGAACATGCGCATATATTTCTTTCTATCAGACATCGTCCGGCCACATCTTATCGGCCATCTTCTGTTTTTTCACCAGCGTGCCGATGATCTCCTTATCATCGCTTTTCCTCTTCATTATATTATCTATATATAGGTTTCGGGTTCAGAGTTTCGCTTTTCAAAAATAAATTTGAATAAAAATCTAAAAACGATGCATACACGTTATTTTTATAAAATATTATGTATATGAATCGTTTATTAAAAACGATGCGTACACGTGGTTTTTATAAAATAACGTATATGAATCGTTTATTAAAAACGATGCATACACGTGGTTTTTATAAAATAACGTATATGAATCGTTTATTAAAAACGATGCATACACGTGGTTTTTATAAAATAACGTATATGAATCGTTTATTAAAAACGATGCGTACACGTGGTTTTTATAAAATAACGTATATGAATCGTTTATTAAAAACGATGCATACACATCGATTATCGTTCGATAACATCGTTTAACTCGTCTTTTAACTTGAACATGTATTTTCCGTTGTGCGCTTTCTTAGCGGTGTTTATTGTCAAAAATCCGAACGGTTCACTCCAACACTTTTGACACATCTTTTCGAATTCATCAATCGTCATGTCCGATCCTACGAAATCGTCATAAATACGTTTCGTGTAGTGTTTGTTTTGTTTGAAGACGCATAGCAGGTTGACGTTGTTCCGTATCACTTGCATGTCGACTTTACCGTAGCTCTGACTGAGGTAGACGCAGGACAGTTTTTTATGTCTACCTCTGATGAAGTAGTCTTTTATCGCTTCTTGTTTTTCCATCAGACAGTCGTCGAACACCACGAGGGAGTTTTTCTCGCACTCGTCCAGTGGAGGTAAATCTTCACAATTGTTAAAAAAGTATGCTATCTTCTTATTCAACTTGTTTTCAGCATCGATGTACTTTTCGCGTAATTCTACATAAGCCGGCTGCTCTATAGACTTACTGAACACGTATAAATTTCTAAACACGAGACCGCGCGGATTATAAATAAAATTCAACAACAAGTTCGTTTTTCCACAGCCCGAGGAGCCTACTATCAGACAACGTAATGGTCGGGGTAGAAGGTTATCTTCGATCTTCTCTTCGTAATACGGGACGATATCCATCGCTCTCTATGAGGAAAAAAATAATGCACCGGTTAAGAAAAGAAATAAAATAAATTACGAGAAATAAGAATTTATTAGGATGGGAAAATGTTTACTATTTATTTTCTCAAATCTTTGAAGAATTCTTCTACTAATTCTATGAAATTATACGGCGTGATTACAACATTATTGCGTGATTTATAGGATATATTGCGGTATCTCATGATATCTTTTACACAGTTCAAAACGTTTATACTGTTCGGCACTTCATCTTTGTAAAACAAAAGTAAATAACCTTCATCGATTTTCTTTTTATAAACCGTAGAAAAATACCGATCTTCAGTTCTTACACAGTAGTATGTATAAATACCGTCTGCATAAGAATATCGTTTAAAGACGGCAAAGACGTGTCTTAGGTTCGATTTTTGAGGCATACAAGCTACTTTAGGTTTCATGATTTTTATTGTATTGTTTAAACGACGATTTTCATTTTCCATATGATCGATCGATTCCATGAGCGTTACAATTTTATTTTTGAGTTTGTACTCACCGTATTTACGGATGGAAGGCAAAACGTCTTCGAAGACCCAACGTTTAAAGTCATTCGCCGATGGTAACCTTGATGAAAATATTAATTCGTATAATCCGGGCTCGGATATGTATACTTCTAAGCCTTTATGGTGCGAAATAGGTTGGGACCCAAATTGGGGCCCAACTAAATCGGCCAGATTTCTCTTATAACGATCATTAACATGCGTTTGTAAGACCTTCTTCAGATTGGAATATCCTAATATTTCGGCCACATCTTTACCCTTAAACCACGAGTTATCGTCATCATCGAAAATCACTGTAACCTTTTGATTTTTAAAAATGAATTTACTCGCGATATCGTCCATGTAATCCTCATCTGTGTTGGACACATCAGAATTATAAGACGATGAAGAACTTTCGTCGGAAATCTCATCACTCGCAATATCCATATTATTATTGTTATTCATTTCGTACCTACTATAGAAAAAACAACCGATCGAACGTTAATGTTTTATTACGATCGAAAAAATAAAAAAAAATAAATTATATAGTTCGTACGATCGGAAACGTATTTATTTCACCACAACATCACTTCCGACAATGTTTTTTTAACGAGGTTAATCAGGTCGAAATCGTCATCGTGAATTTTTATACATTTGCTTTTACGGTTATAATCGTATTTCACATCCTCTTTAACTATTTCTCTCAACACCTTTTTAGTTAAAATCTCATCGTCGATAGTTATGTATTCAATTTCAAAACATAGATCGTATCCACCCGATTCGTTGACGGCTTTGTCGAAAACACGTTTTTGCGTGTCTACGAATTTATATTCATTTTCACGATCCGTCCTCTTTAGAACACCGAACATTTGTTGGATCTGCGCGTTATTTATCAAAGTCTTGAACACTTTATTTTCCGATTCCAAACTAGTGACGCGGTACTGATGTTTCCTAAGCATCGGTAAAAGTTTCTCGAAAATCCAATCTTTAAATTCGTTCATGTCATTTTTTTCTCGCTACCAACAAACAACAAACGCCGGGGTCATCGATGTAGACGGTATTGGGTTGCACTTTTGTAGGAGATTTCGCGGTATCGTATTGTTTTATCTCCGAATAGGTGGTTTTATACTTCTCATCGACATGATCGTTTACCGCTTTTCCCGGTCTGACATAACCCAATATTTCCGCGATGGTATTTGCGTGAAACCAAGGTTTTCTATCACCGTCGAATATAATGTAAATATCGTGATTTTCATACGTAAACTCGTTATTTTTTATATCAATCGTGTTAACCATTTTACCCCACTAATATATAGAAATGTATCTCGTCGAGTCATGTTTTTTTATGATCAATTTAAAAAATATATTTGACGATTGCGTTAATTGCGACTGATTTATGTGGGACCCAATTTGGGTCCGACCCCGTTTTAGGGGGTGGGACCCCCTAAAACAGGGTGGGACACGATTTGTGTCCCAACCCTTTTCGAGCGATAACAGCTTAGTAAGGCTTATATTACAAAACCACGGGTCTAAAAATAAACAATTACGAGGACCTGTAGTTTTAAGGGGTCTATATTTTTAAGTGTTTTTTTTAAATAATCAAAACTCCGTCTTTTGCAGTTCCCTCTCATAAAAACCACCGATTACTTCTTCACCGTCTAGAGCCTCGATTTCGTACGTGACGGGTTTGGTGTTTAAAACTTGCGCGATCACAAAAATTTCGCTAGTCCAGTTTTGTTTATATTTATTTCTAAATACGACTTTACTCGCCGTTATACGGACTCTGTCTCCGACGTCGAATTTCGGTTTTTTTCGCGGAACTTCACTTTCGAGATCCTTGTATATTTCCAACACTTCGGACTCGTTGCTCTTATTAACATCAGCCGGGCGCATTTTTATCGTGCTGTGGTAATCGTGTTTGTTGTATTCGTCGGTGAGCTCTTGTAAGACGTCGTACCATTTGTGCGAGTTTCTCACTTGGAATTTGACTCTGAATTTATCGTTTAACGTCCTGTGATATCTCTCGATTATCGCCGACTTTTCCTCGCTCTCCGTATGGTACATTTTTATGCCGTGTTTTTTGAGCATGTCGTTAAAAGGTTTATTTTTAAACTCGGTCCCCTTATCCGTGTGCAGCAGTTCGGGCGTAGTGTGACCGTCCTTTTTCGCTCTCTCTATTATCCTCACAAAAGCGGCCGTCACTACGGCACCGTCTTTTTTCTTCAACGGTTCGGACCAGACGAATTTGCTAAAACAGTCTATCACGTTTAAGATGTATTTGTACCAGTTGTTCTCTCTGGCGAATTGTTTCATGATGAGCAGATCCGCGGCCCACAGATTATCCAGACCTTTCATGATTATCCTTCGTTTTATAAATTTTTTCACTACCGGTTTGTGCAGTTCTTTAGCCTCCACCACTTCGGGCGGCTCTTTGATAAACGAGTTTTTAACGCCGCCGCAGACCGCGCAATCGGAACTCGCCAACCATCTTTTATTTTTCGTTTTCACAATTTTCATGTTCTCTGACGCGGTCTGTGTTTTACACGTGCGACAGTAAGAATTCATCTCTTATATTAATGAAATTAAATTTTCGTTCGATAGAAAAAATATCAATCATTTGGCAAGTTTTAATTTTTTATATGAATTCAAAATATTAATTTTTATACATAGATAATGGGGAATCACAAGAGGAAAATAAATTTGACCAAAGGTCAACTGAATAAGCTGCGGATAGCTCATAAGAAGCTTAAACGCGCAGTGCTTACTTTAACAAAAGATCAATTAAAAAATGGTAATACCGAAGTGTCACTCGATGGTGATCAAAACAAACAAGTGGAAAAAGCGTTGAAAAACAATAGAGGGACACGGTTGATTTTTGATTATTCACAGTTGAAGGAAATGATCGATGGAGGTCTTCTGAAGGAAGTTTTAGAGCTGGCTGAAAACAATATTCCGTATTTTAAGAAATTTGCCTCACCTCTGATAAAGAATAAAGTGGCGCCTGTGTTGAAGAATGATTTCGTGCCGTGGTTGAAAAATTTAATAGACAATGAACTGGACGAATTGATTAATAAAGATAAAACCGGAGCCGGTCTGGAGAAACGTGTAAGCAGAAAATTGCATAAGACTCTTAAAGATATTAGAGAGGATAAAAAAAACTAGTTCCGCTGACCATGTCTGAACTGGAGACATGGGCCAACAAGTTGAAAATCAACAATTTCCGTGGTGTTTTTATGCGAGAGTGTTTACCCGACAAGCCGCGCAAAAACGAGTGTGCTATTATTAATCTAGGTGATCTGGAGTCGGGCGGCACGCATTGGACTTGTTATACGAAAAAAGGTAATTATGTCATATATTTCGATTCGTTCGGTGAGGCGCCTCCACCTTTAGAATTGGAGAAATATCTAAACATGACTAAAGGTATTTTTTATAATCATATGAGATATCAAAATTATGACGATCCACCTATATGCGGTCATTTATGTTTGGAGGTATTGCGACGTTTTTCCAGAGGACAGGATTTCAATACGATAGAACGTGCTTTACAAAACGATAAATACACATTTTTGAGATGGTTCGAATAATTTTATTTTTTTTCTCCCTCGCTCTTAATAAATAATCTTAACCGCAATTTAAAAAAGTATATATAGAGAAATGGTGTATTTCAGATTGACGGGTCAGAGTCCGCATTTGCAATTGAAGCTCGAAAACCCCATACACTTGAAAGAGGACGTGCGTTATTATCTAGCGCTCACGGGGTTTTCATTTCATAACTATTTTTATAACTTGAACGAGGAGGCTTCAATTACTTTTTATATGGGGGAGATAAGTCGTCCTACACTAACTTTTAAAGCGGAATTTTGGGATTTGAAAACCATGCAGAGAGAAATCAGGGAATTCATGAGGATTAATAAGTTTACACCGGCGATAGATGTGGAAAAGTTTAAGATTTTTCGAGACCCACAGTCTAAGATATGTATCAAATCTCCAGTCAAGTTTCATATAAACAACGAGCTGCGACGGTTTCTCGGATTTGATGAATTGAAAAAAGATGAAACCTTATTCGAATTACAGTTTACAGCGAACAAGATTTTATCAATATATGAGGAGGAAAGTAAATTACAAATCAGACCGTTCCACATGATCGAAGTGCATTGCGATTTAGTCGAACATTCGTATGTCAATCACGCGGAGCATTGGCACAGACACGATTTCTCCTCGTTGTTGTATCACTCGAGTCCGCGAGAACACAGAGATAAAATTTACGAGAAACCGTCCGTTTTAAATTACATACCGCTCAAACCTAACACGCAGACGATAAGAGAAATCAACATTTATCTGACGGATGAAAACTACGTTCCCCTGCAAAACGCTCTGCCCGATTATATCATTTATTTAAAACTAGTCGATGAGTCGGAATTAAATATGAATTAGTTTTCGTCAAAAGCGATGATTTATTACATCTTTTGAAACGCTCTCAATTTTTTATTCGACTATGAAAATATATTTTTATATATAGACGGAAGAAAGATGGAAATGGAAAAGGATTATTATAAAGATATCCTCGACGAAGTGAATGGTAATTCTTTCGCGAAGATAAGTGATTTAGAAATCGATAAAAATATTTGGTCAATAGCATAGAAAGAATTCATTATGCTTATGGTCTTAGAGTTTTGGTTACATGTGATGATGTGCGGTTTCAACTACCCGAGAGTTGGAACGAGAGAATGACTACGAAAAATATAAACGCGCTATTGAAATCGGACCAACCGTTGTATGTGGTGTACCATGGAAAGATCCCATTGTTGAATGATAAGTTTAAACACGATATCAAGTTTGTGAGAGATTGAATATTCGTTATTATTATTTGATTATACTTGTTATTTTATTTATGATTTAATTTTTTTTCTCGTTCCTGAAATGTATTTTTGCACAACAGCTTAATAATTTATGTAGTGCGAATATAAGCGAATGTAATATATAGGTAACAAAAATGGAGTCTGTCACTTTTAAATATTTCAAATTGTCAGAGTTCGCCTCACCACCCGTCAGAGGTTCACCGGACGCGGCCGGTTGCGATTTGAAAAGCGCTTATGACTATGTAGTACCCGGTCGCGGTAAACAGTTGATAAGGACGGACTTGTCTTTTCAATTTCCCCGCGGATGTTACGGTAGAGTAGCACCTCGAAGTGGCTTAGCTGCTAAGCATTTCATCGACGTGGGCGCCGGCGTGATAGACTTTGATTATACAGGCGATTTGCGTGTGTTGTTGTTTAACCATTCGGATGATGATTTCATCGTTAAAAGAGGTGATCGAATCGCTCAGTTAATATTGGAGGTTTATAGAAACGATATGCCGGTAGACGGTGGAATCGATATGCGGAATACGGAACGCGGAAGTAATGGATTCGGTTCGACCGGTGTGTAATGAATTTTTAATTACATACGATGATTTTAATTTATTTTTTATTTTTTTATTTTTTTTACGTCTGAAATATATTTCTGCAAATCGGTTTAATAAAAAACTCGGTTGGAATTTAAATGATATACTATATAGATGAATGAAATGGAGTCTCATAACATGATTATTACTCTGGAAGGAAATATCGGTGCGGGTAAAACTACTTTTGCCACAGGCTTGTTTGATCGGTTTAAAAACCTAGGGTTTAAAACCGTACACATACAAGAGCCAGTCGGCACATGGCGGGATTTTCACGGTACGAATTTATTAGACCTCTTGTATAAAGATATCGATAGATGGGCCTTCACTTTTCAAGCTAACGCGTTAATGTATATGACGGAGTGCGATAAGAGAGCCGTTGAATATGCGAAGAAGGGTTATATCGTGATTAAAGAGCGCTCTGCGTTCACTGTAAGACATGTTTTTAATGAACATTACAAAAAGTTTATGACGCCCGCTGAGGTTCAAATTTTAACGGATCTAAGTAATAAGTATGTCGATCCGCGTAAGACTGCATTTGATGAGGGCGGTGTTAAAGATATTACCTTGTACTTGCGGACGAATCCAACAACATGTTTTGAACGTAAGTTAGTAAGAAGGCGTCCGGAAGAAGTAGGTAAAAAGAACCTTGTGGATGAAGAGTATTTAAAAGAATTGCATGCGATTCACGAGGCTGCTATTTCCAAGTCGATCGGGGAGGTTATTACAGCTGATGGAACTAAATTTGACCCTAATGATCCGAAGTCAGTTAGAATTTTAGGGAGTGACGAGTTTGTGTTTGATGCTTTAATGGACATTGGTGAGTTGGATGTTTTGGATAATATCGGTGATACTATAGGAATTAAAGTTAATCTAGAGGATTGTTGGACGTTTGAGGGAGATAAAATTACCCGTAAGAAATGTTAATTATGTTTTAAAGCGTTATAAATTGATTTTTTTGTCAAGGTCTGTTAGGACATATATGTTAAAGAGGCTAAGAGGCTTAGGGTATAAAAAATGCAATTTATTTAATTATTTTATTTTTTATAAGTGTGGACTTGTTATGGTGTTGGGTCAAATGTTCTGATTTGGGATGGAACTTGTCCTGGAATGGGACGTCCTGAAATGGGATCCAAAGCGTCATGAAATAGGATCACACCTAAATGTCCTGATTTGGGACGGAACTTGTCCTGGAATGGGACGTCCTGAAATGGGATCAAAAGCGTCCTGAAATAGGGTCACACCTAAATGTCCTGATTTGGGACGGAACTTGTCCTAAAATGGGACGTCCTGAAATGGGATCGAAGATGTCCTGGAATAGGATCATACCCCCTCATACCCCTCATGTTGGTCAATTCCTGTATTTATACTACTATCACCCATATTTCCAAAACCTAAGTTTTTAAGGTAACTTGGGTGGTATAGTACTAAAGTTCTGGTCCTATTCTTTCATCCTACGTGTACGTAATGTTGGCACACCTCCGTATTTATTTTTATATTTCATGTCAAACTTAGACAAATCGTTGTCCGCACATCGCATAGCGACTAATTTAATCACCCATATTTCCAAAACCTAAGTTTTTACGGTAACTTGGGTGGTATAGTACTAAAGTTCTGGACGTATTCTATCATCCTATGTGTACGTCATGTTGGCACACCTCCGTATTTTTTTTATATTTCGTGTCAAACTTAGACAAATCGTTGTCCGCACATCGCATAGCGACTAATTTAATCACCCATATTTCCAAAACCTAAGTTTTTACGGTAACTTGGGTGGTATAATACAGACGTTCTGGACCTATTCTATTATCCTATGTGTACGTCATGTTGGCACACCTCCGTATTTATTTTTATATTTCATGTCAAACTTAGACAAATCGCTGTCCGCACATCTCAATGCGACTACTTTAATCACCCATATTCCCAAAACCTAAGTTTTTACGGTAACTTGGGTGGTATAATACAGAAGTTCTGGTCCTATTCTATCACCCTACGTGTACGTAATGTTGGCACACCTCCGTATTTATTATTATATTTCATGTCATACTTAGACAAATCGTTGTCCGCACATCGCATAGCGACTAATTTAATCACCCATATTTCCAAAACCTAAGTTTTTAAGGTAACTTGGGTGGTATAGTACTAAAGTTCTGGTCCTATTCTTTCATCCTACGTGTACGTCATGCTGACACACTTCCGTATTTATTTTATATTTTATGTCAAACTTAGGTGGATCGCTGTCTACACATCCAAAGCGACTATTTTAATCACCCGTATTTCCAAAACCTAAGTTTTGACGGTAACCTGAGTGGTATAATAATATACTTCTAATCCTATTCTATCACCCATTGTGTACGTCATGTATCCAAAATTCCGTATTTATTTTTATATTTCATGTCAAACTTAGACAAATCGTTGTCCGCACATCGCATAGCGACTAATTTAATCACCCATATTTCCAAAACCTAAGTTTTTACGGTAACTTGGGTGGTATAATACAGAAGTTCTGGTCCTATTCTCTCACCCTATGTGTACGTCATGTATCCACAATTCCGTATTTATTTTTATATTTCATGTCAAACTTAGACAAATCGCTGTCCGCACATCTCAATGCGACTACTTTAATCAGCCATATTTCCAAATCCTAAGTTTTTACGGTAACTTGGGTGGTATAGTACTAAAGTTCTGGACCTATTCTATCATCCTATGTGTACGTCATGTTGGCACACCTCCGTATTTTTTTTATATTTCGTGTCAAACTTCGACAAATCTCTGTCCGCACATCTCAATGCGACTACTTTAATCAGCCATATTTCCAAAACCTAAGTTTTTACGGTAACTTGGGTGGTATAATACAGAAGTTCTGGTCCTATTCTATCACCCTACGTGTATGTAATGTTGGCAAACCTCCGTATTTATTATTATATTTCATGTCATACTTAGACAAATCGTTGTCCGCACATCGCATAGCGACTAATTTAATCACCCATATTTCCAAAACCTAAGTTTTTAAGGTAACTTGGGTGGTATAGTACTAAATTTCTGGTCCTATTCTTTCATCCTACGTGTACGTCATGCTGACACACTGCCGTATTTATTTTATTTTTCATGTCATACTTAGACAAATCGCTGTCCGCACATCTCAATGCGACTACTTTAATCAGCCATATTTCCAAAACCTAAGTTTTTACGGTAACTTGGGTGGTATAATACAGAAGTTCTAGTCCTATTCTATCACCCTATGTGTACGTCATGTATCCACAATTCCGTATTTATTTTTATATTTCATGTCAAACTTAGACAAATCGTTGTCCGCACATCGCATAGCGACTAATTTAATCACCCATATTTCCAAAACCTAAGTTTTTAAGGTAACTTGGGTGGTATAATACTAAATTTCAGGACCTATTCTATCATCCTATGTGTACGTCATGTTGGCACACTTCCGTATTTATTTTATTTTTCATGTCATACTTTGACAAATCGCTGTCCGCACATCTCAATGCGACTACTTTAATCAGCCATATTTCCAAAACCTAAGTTTTTACGGTAACTTGGGTGGTATAATACAGAAGTTCTGGTCCTATTCTATCACCCTACGTGTACCCCTATGTGTACGTCATGTATCCCTAATTCCGTATTTATTTTTATATTTCATGTCAAACTTAGACAAATCGTTGTCCGCACATCGCATAGCGACTAATTTAATCACCCATATTTCCAAAACCTAAGTTTTTAAGGTAACTTGGGTGGTATAATACTAAATTTCAGGACCTATTCTATCATCCTATGTGTACGTCATGTTGGCACACTTCCGGATTTATTTTATTTTTCATGTCATACTTTGACAAATCGCTGTCCGCACATCTCAATGCGACTACTTTAATCAGCCATATTTCCAAAACCTAAGTTTTACGGTAACTTGGGTGGTATAATACAGAAGTTCTGGTCCTATTCTATCACCCTATGTGTACGTCATGTATCCACAATTCCGTATTTATTTTTATATTTCATGTCAAACTTAGACAAATCGTTGTCCACACATCGCATAGCGACTAATTTAATCACCCATATTTCCAAAACCTAAGTTTTTAAGGTAACTTGGGTGGTATAACACTAAATTTCAGGACCTATTCTATCATCTTATGTGTACGTCATGTTGGCACACTTCCGTATTTATTTTATTTTTCATGTCATACTTTGACAAATCGCTGTCCGCACATCTCAATGCGACTACTTTAATCAGCCATATTTCCAAAACCTAAGTTTTTACGGTAACTTGGGTGGTATAATACTAAATTTCAGGACCTATTCTATCATCCTATGTGTACGTCATGTTGGCACACTTCCGTATTTATTTTATTTTTCATGTCATACTTAGACAAATCGTTGTCCGCACATCGCATAGCGACTAATTTAATCACCCATATTTCCAAAACCTAAGTTTTTACGGTAACTCGGGTGGTATAGTACTAAAGTTCTGGACCTATTCTATCATACCATGTGTACGTCATGTTGGAACACTTCCGTATTTTTTTTATATTTCGTGTCAAACTTCGACAAATCGCTGTCCGCCCATTGCAAAGCGACTACTTTAATCAGCCATATTTCCAAAACCTAAGTTTTTACAGTAACTTAGGTGGTATAATACAGAAGTTCTGGTCCTATTCTATCACCCTATGTGTACGTCTTGTTAGCACACTCGCGTATTTATTTTATATTTTATGTCAAACTTAGGTGGATCACTGTCCACACATCCAAAGCGACTATTTTAATCACCCGTATTTCCAAAACCTAAGTTTTTAAGGTAACTTGGGTGGTATAGTACTAAATTTCAGGACCTATTCTATCATCCTATGTGTACGTCATGTTGGCACACTTCCGTATTTATTTTATTTTTCATGTCATACTTAGAGAAATCGTTGTCCGCACATCGCATAGCGACTAATTTAATCACCCATATTTCCAAAACCTAAGTTTTTACGGTAACTTGGGTGGTATAATATGGTATAATACTAAATTTCAGGACCTATTCTATCACCCTATGTGTACGTCATTTTTCCACAATTCCGTATTTATTTTTATATTTCATGTCAAACTTAGACAAATCGTTGTCCGCACATCGCATAGCGACTATTTTAATCACCCATAATTCCAAAACCTAAGTTTTTACGGTAACTTGGGTGGTATAGTACTAAAGTTCTGGACCTATTCTATCATACTATGTGTACGTCATGTTGGAACACCTCCGTATTTTTTTTATATTTCGTGTCAAACTTCGACAAATCGTTGTCCGCACATCGCATAGCGACTAATTTAATCACCCATATTTCCAAAACCTAAGTTTTAACGGTAACTTGGGTGGTATAATATGGTATAATACTAAATTTCAGGACCTATTCTATCACCCTATGTGTACGTCATGTATCCACAATTCCGTATTTATTTTTATATTTCATGTCAAACTTAGACAAATCGCTGTCCGCACATCTCAATGCGACTACTTTAATCAGCCATATTTCCAAATCCTAAGTTTTTACGGTAACTTGGGTGGTATAGTACTAAAGTTCTGGACCTATTCTATCATCCTATGTGTACGTCATGTTGGCACACCTCCGTATTTTTTTTATATTTCGTGTCAAACTTCGACAAATCTCTGTCCGCACATCTCAATGCGACTACTTTAATCAGCCATATTTCCAAAACCTAAGTTTTTACGGTAACTTGGGTGGTATAATACAGAAGTTCTGGTCCTATTCTATCACCCTACGTGTATGTAATGTTGGCAAACCTCCGTATTTATTATTATATTTCATGTCATACTTAGACAAATCGTTGTCCGCACATCGCATAGCGACTAATTTAATCACCCATATTTCCAAAACCTAAGTTTTTAAGGTAACTTGGGTGGTATAGTACTAAATTTCTGGTCCTATTCTTTCATCCTACGTGTACGTCATGCTGACACACTGCCGTATTTATTTTATTTTTCATGTCATACTTAGACAAATCGCTGTCCGCACATCTCAATGCGACTACTTTAATCAGCCATATTTCCAAAACCTAAGTTTTTACGGTAACTTGGGTGGTATAATACAGAAGTTCTAGTCCTATTCTATCACCCTATGTGTACGTCATGTATCCACAATTCCGTATTTATTTTTATATTTCATGTCAAACTTAGACAAATCGTTGTCCGCACATCGCATAGCGACTAATTTAATCACCCATATTTCCAAAACCTAAGTTTTTAAGGTAACTTGGGTGGTATAATACTAAATTTCAGGACCTATTCTATCATCCTATGTGTACGTCATGTTGGCACACTTCCGTATTTATTTTATTTTTCATGTCATACTTTGACAAATCGCTGTCCGCACATCTCAATGCGACTACTTTAATCAGCCATATTTCCAAAACCTAAGTTTTTACGGTAACTTGGGTGGTATAATACAGAAGTTCTGGTCCTATTCTATCACCCTACGTGTACCCCTATGTGTACGTCATGTATCCCTAATTCCGTATTTATTTTTATATTTCATGTCAAACTTAGACAAATCGTTGTCCGCACATCGCATAGCGACTAATTTAATCACCCATATTTCCAAAACCTAAGTTTTTAAGGTAACTTGGGTGGTATAATACTAAATTTCAGGACCTATTCTATCATCCTATGTGTACGTCATGTTGGCACACTTCCGGATTTATTTTATTTTTCATGTCATACTTTGACAAATCGCTGTCCGCACATCTCAATGCGACTACTTTAATCAGCCATATTTCCAAAACCTAAGTTTTACGGTAACTTGGGTGGTATAATACAGAAGTTCTGGTCCTATTCTATCACCCTATGTGTACGTCATGTATCCACAATTCCGTATTTATTTTTATATTTCATGTCAAACTTAGACAAATCGTTGTCCACACATCGCATAGCGACTAATTTAATCACCCATATTTCCAAAACCTAAGTTTTTAAGGTAACTTGGGTGGTATAATACTAAATTTCAGGACCTATTCTATCATCTTATGTGTACGTCATGTTGGCACACTTCCGTATTTATTTTATTTTTCATGTCATACTTTGACAAATCGCTGTCCGCACATCTCAATGCGACTACTTTAATCAGCCATATTTCCAAAACCTAAGTTTTTACGGTAACTTGGGTGGTATAATACTAAATTTCAGGACCTATTCTATCATCCTATGTGTACGTCATGTTGGCACACTTCCGTATTTATTTTATTTTTCATGTCATACTTAGACAAATCGTTGTCCGCACATCGCATAGCGACTAATTTAATCACCCATATTTCCAAAACCTAAGTTTTTACGGTAACTCGGGTGGTATAGTACTAAAGTTCTGGACCTATTCTATCATACCATGTGTACGTCATGTTGGAACACTTCCGTATTTTTTTTATATTTCGTGTCAAACTTCGACAAATCGCTGTCCGCCCATTGCAAAGCGACTACTTTAATCAGCCATATTTCCAAAACCTAAGTTTTTACAGTAACTTAGGTGGTATAATACAGAAGTTCTGGTCCTATTCTATCACCCTATGTGTACGTCTTGTTGGCACACTCGCGTATTTATTTTATATTTTATGTCAAACTTAGGTGGATCACTGTCCACACATCCAAAGCGACTATTTTAATCACCCGTATTTCCAAAACCTAAGTTTTTAAGGTAACTTGGGTGGTATAGTACTAAATTTCAGGACCTATTCTATCATCCTATGTGTACGTCATGTTGGCACACTTCCGTATTTATTTTATTTTTCATGTCATACTTAGACAAATCGTTGTCCGCACATCGCATAGCGACTAATTTAATCACCCATATTTCCAAAACCTAAGTTTTTACGGTAACTTGGGTGGTATAATATGGTATAATACTAAATTTCAGGACCTATTCTATCACCCTATGTGTACGTCATTTTTCCACAATTCCGTATTTATTTTTATATTTCATGTCAAACTTAGACAAATCGTTGTCCGCACATCGCATAGCGACTATTTTAATCACCCATAATTCCAAAACCTAAGTTTTTACGGTAACTTGGGTGGTATAGTACTAAAGTTCTGGACCTATTCTATCATACTATGTGTACGTCATGTTGGAACACCTCCGTATTTTTTTTATATTTCGTGTCAAACTTCGACAAATCGTTGTCCGCACATCGCATAGCGACTAATTTAATCACCCATATTTCCAAAACCTAAGTTTTAACGGTAACTTGGGTGGTATAATATGGTATAATACTAAATTTCAGGACCTATTCTATCACCCTATGTGTACGTCATGTATCCACAATTCCGTATTTATTTTTATATTTCATGTCAAACTTAGACAAATCGTTGTCCGCACATCGCATAGCGACTATTTTAATCACCCATATTTCCAAAACCTAAGTTTTTACGGTAACTTGGGTGGTATAGTACTAAAGTTCTGGACCTATTCTATCATACTATGTGTACGTCATGTTGGAACACTTCCGTATTTTTCTTATATTTCGTGTCAAACTTCGACAAATCGCTGTCCGCCCATCGCAAAGCGACTACTTTAATCAGCCATATTTCCAAAACCTAAGTTTTTACGGTAACTTGGGTGGTATAATACAGAAGTTCTGGTCCTATTCTATCATCCTATGTGTACGTCTTGTTGGCACACTCGCGTATTTATTTTATATTTTATGTCAAACTTAGGTGGATCACTGTCCACACATCCAAAGCGACTATTTTAATCACCCGTATTTCCAAAACCTCAGTTTTTAAGGTAACTTGGGTGGTATAGTACTAAAGTTCTGGACCTATTCTATCATCCTATGTGTACGTCATGTTGGCACACCTCCGTATTTTTTTATATTTCGTGTCAAACTTCGACAAATCTCTGTCCGCACATCTCAATGCGACTACTTTAATCAGCCATATTTCCAAAACCTAAGTTTTTACGGTAACTTGGGTGGTATAATATGGTATAATACTAAATTTCAGGACCTATTCTATCATCCTATGTGTACGTCATGTTGGCACACTTCCGTATTTATTTTATTTTTCATGTCATACTTTGACAAATCGCTGTCCGCACATCTCAATGCGACTACTTTAATCAGCCATATTTCCAAAACCTAAGTTTTTACGGTAACTTGGGTGGTATAATACAGAAGTTCTGGTCCTATTCTATCACCCTACGTGTACCCCTATGTGTACGTCATGTATCCCTAATTCCGTATTTATTTTTATATTTCATGTCAAACTTAGACAAATCGTTGTCCGCACATCGCATAGCGACTAATTTAATCACCCATATTTCCAAAACCTAAGTTTTTAAGGTAACTTGGGTGGTATAATACTAAATTTCAGGACCTATTCTATCATCCTATGTGTACGTCATGTTGGCACACTTCCGGATTTATTTTATTTTTCATGTCATACTTTGACAAATCGCTGTCCGCACATCTCAATGCGACTACTTTAATCAGCCATATTTCCAAAACCTAAGTTTTACGGTAACTTGGGTGGTATAATACAGAAGTTCTGGTCCTATTCTATCACCCTATGTGTACGTCATGTATCCACAATTCCGTATTTATTTTTATATTTCATGTCAAACTTAGACAAATCGTTGTCCACACATCGCATAGCGACTAATTTAATCACCCATATTTCCAAAACCTAAGTTTTTAAGGTAACTTGGGTGGTATAATACTAAATTTCAGGACCTATTCTATCATCTTATGTGTACGTCATGTTGGCACACTTCCGTATTTATTTTATTTTTCATGTCATACTTTGACAAATCGCTGTCCGCACATCTCAATGCGACTACTTTAATCAGCCATATTTCCAAAACCTAAGTTTTTACGGTAACTTGGGTGGTATAATACTAAATTTCAGGACCTATTCTATCATCCTATGTGTACGTCATGTTGGCACACTTCCGTATTTATTTTATTTTTCATGTCATACTTAGACAAATCGTTGTCCGCACATCGCATAGCGACTAATTTAATCACCCATATTTCCAAAACCTAAGTTTTTACGGTAACTCGGGTGGTATAGTACTAAAGTTCTGGACCTATTCTATCATACCATGTGTACGTCATGTTGGAACACTTCCGTATTTTTTTTATATTTCGTGTCAAACTTCGACAAATCGCTGTCCGCCCATTGCAAAGCGACTACTTTAATCAGCCATATTTCCAAAACCTAAGTTTTTACAGTAACTTAGGTGGTATAATACAGAAGTTCTGGTCCTATTCTATCACCCTATGTGTACGTCTTGTTGGCACACTCGCGTATTTATTTTATATTTTATGTCAAACTTAAGGTGGATCACTGTCCACACATCCAAAGCGACTATTTTAATCACCCGTATTTCCAAAACCTAAGTTTTTAAGGTAACTTGGGTGGTATAGTACTAAATTTCAGGACCTATTCTATCATCCTATGTGTACGTCATGTTGGCACACTTCCGTATTTATTTTATTTTTCATGTCATACTTAGACAAATCGTTGTCCGCACATCGCATAGCGACTAATTTAATCACCCATATTTCCAAAACCTAAGTTTTTACGGTAACTTGGGTGGTATAATATGGTATAATACTAAATTTCAGGACCTATTCTATCACCCTATGTGTACGTCATTTTTCCACAATTCCGTATTTATTTTTATATTTCATGTCAAACTTAGACAAATCGTTGTCCGCACATCGCATAGCGACTATTTTAATCACCCATAATTCCAAAACCTAAGTTTTTACGGTAACTTGGGTGGTATAGTACTAAAGTTCTGGACCTATTCTATCATACTATGTGTACGTCATGTTGGAACACCTCCGTATTTTTTTTATATTTCGTGTCAAACTTCGACAAATCGTTGTCCGCACATCGCATAGCGACTAATTTAATCACCCATATTTCCAAAACCTAAGTTTTAACGGTAACTTGGGTGGTATAATATGGTATAATACTAAATTTCAGGACCTATTCTATCACCCTATGTGTACGTCATGTATCCACAATTCCGTATTTATTTTTATATTTCATGTCAAACTTAGAAAAATCGTTGTCCGCACATCGCATAGCGACTATTTTAATCACCCATATTTCCAAAACCTAAGTTTTTACGGTAACTTGGGTGGTATAGTACTAAAGTTCTGGACCTATTCTATCATACTATGTGTACGTCATGTTGGAACACTTCCGTATTTTTCTTATATTTCGTGTCAAACTTCGACAAATCGCTGTCCGCCCATCGCAAAGCGACTACTTTAATCAGCCATATTTCCAAAACCTAAGTTTTTACGGTAACTTGGGTGGTATAATACAGAAGTTCTGGTCCTATTCTATCATCCTATGTGTACGTCTTGTTGGCACACTCGCGTATTTATTTTATATTTTATGTCAAACTTAGGTGGATCACTGTCCACACATCCAAAGCGACTATTTTAATCACCCGTATTTCCAAAACCTCAGTTTTTAAGGTAACTTGGGTGGTATAGTACTAAAGTTCTGGACCTATTCTATCATCCTATGTGTACGTCATGTTGGCACACCTCCGTATTTTTTTATATTTCGTGTCAAACTTCGACAAATCTCTGTCCGCACATCTCAATGCGACTACTTTAATCAGCCATATTTCCAAAACCTAAGTTTTTACGGTAACTTGGGTGGTATAATACAGAAATTCTGGTCCTATTCTATCACCCTATGTGTACGTCATGTATCCACAATTCCGTATTTATTTTTATATTTCATGTCAAACTTAGACAAATCGTTGTCCGCACATCGCATAGCGACTAATTTAATCACCCATATTTCCAAAACCTAAGTTTTTACGGTAACTTGGGTGGTATAATACAGAAGTTCTGGTCCTATTCTATCACCCCATGTGTACGTCATGTATCCACAATTCCGTATTTATTTTCATATTTCATGTCAAACTTAGACAAATCGTTGTCCGCACATCGCATAGCGACTAATTTAATCACCCATATTTCCAAAACCTAAGTTTTTAAGGTAACTTGGGTGGTATAATACTAAATTTCAGGACCTATTCTATCATCCTATGTGTACGTCATGTTGGCACACTTCCGTATTTATTTTATTTTTCATGTCATACTTTGACAAATCGCTGTCCGCACATCTCAATGCGACTACTTTAATCAGCCATATCTCCAAAACCTAAGTTTTTACGGTAACTTGGGTGGTATAATACAGAAGTTCTGGTCCTATTCCATCACCCTACGTGTACCCCTATGTGTACGTCATTTATCCACAATTCCGTATTTATTTTTATATTTCATGTCAAACTTAGACAAATCGTTGTCCGCACATCGCATAGCGACTAATTTAATCACCCATATTTCCAAAACCTAAGTTTTTAAGGTCACTTGGGTGGTATAATACTAAATTTCAGGACCTATTCTATCATACTATGTGTACGTCATGTTGGAACACTTCCGTATTTTTTTTATATTTCGTGTCAAACTTCGACAAATCGCTGTCCGCCCATCGCAAAGCGACTACTTTAATCAGCCATATTTCCAAAACCTAAGTTTTTACGGTAACTTGGGTGGTATAATACAGAAGTTCTGGTCCTATTCTATCACCCTATGTGTACGTCTTGTTGGCACACTCGCGTATTTATTTTATATTTTATGTCAAACTTAGGTGGATCACTGTCCACACATCGCATAGCGACTAATTTAATCACCCATATTTCCAAAACCTAAGTTTTTACGGTAACTTGGGTGGTATAATACAGAGGTTCTGGTCCTATTCTATCACCCTATGTGTACGTCATGTTGGCACACTTCCGTATTTATTTTATTTTTCATGTCATACTTTGACAAATCGCTGTCCGCACATCTCAATGCGACTACTTTAATCAGCCATATCTCCAAAACCTAAGTTTTTACGGTAACTTGGGTGGTATAATACAGAATTTCCGGTCCTATTCTATCACCCTACGTGTACCCCTATGTGTACGTCATTCATGTATCCACAATTCCGTATTTATTTTTATATTTCATGTCAAACTTAGACAAATCGTTGTCCGCACATCGCATAGCGACTAATTTAATCACCCATATTTCCAAAACATAAGTTTTTAAGGTAACTTGGGTTGTATAATACTAAATTTCAGGACCTATTCTATCATCCTATGTGTACGTCATGTTGGCACACTTCCGTATTTATTTTATTTTTCATGTCATACTTTGACAAATCGCTGTCCGCACATCTCAATGCGACTACTTTAATCAGCCATATTTCCAAAATCTAAGTTTTTACGGTAACTTGGGTGGTATAATACAGAAGTTCTGGTCCTATTCTATCACCCTATGTGTACGTCATGTATCCACAATTCCGTATTTATTTTTATATTTCATGTCAAACTTAGACAAATCGTTGTCCGCACATCGCATAGCGACTAATTTAATCACCCATATTTCCAAAACCTAAGTTTTTAAGGTAACTTGGGTGGTATAATACTAAATTTCAGGACCTATTCTATCATCCTATGTGTACGTCATGTTGGCACACTTCCGTATTTATTTTATTATTCATGTCATACTTTGACAAATCGCTGTCCGCACATCTCAATGCGACTACTTTAATCAGCCATATATCCAAAACCTAAGTTTTTAGACAAATCGTTGTCCGCACATCGCATAGCGACTAATTTAATCACCCATAATTCCAAAACCTAAGTTTTTACGGTAACTTGGGTGGTATAATATGTTATAATAATTAATTTCAGGACCTATTCTATCACCCTATGTGTACGTCATGTATCCACAATTCCGTATTTATTTTTATATTTCATGTCAAACTTAGACAAATCGTTGTCCGCACATCGCATAGCGACTATTTTAATCACCCATAATTCCAAAACCTAAGTTTTTACGGTAACTTGGGTGGTATAGTACTAAAGTTCTGGACCTATTCTATCATACTATGTGTACGTCATGTTGGAACACTTCCGTATTTTTTTTATATTTCGTGTCAAACTTCGACAAATCGTTGTCCGCAAATCGCATAGCGACTAATTTAATCACCCATATTTCCAAAACCTAAGTTTTTACGGTAACTTGGGTGGTATAATATGGTATAATACTAAATTTCAGGACCTATTCTATCACCCTATGTGTACGTCATGTATCCACAATTCCGTATTTATTTTTATATTTCATGTCAAACTTAGACAAATCGTTGTCCGCACATCGCATAGCGACTATTTTAATCACCCATATTTCCAAAACCTAAGTTTTTACGGTAACTTGGGTGGTATAGTACTAAAGTTCTGGACCTATTCTATCATACTATGTGTACGTCATGTTGGCACACCTCCGTATTTTTTTTATATTTCGTGTCAAACTTCGACAAATCTCTGTCCGCACATCTCAATGCGACTACTTTAATCAGCCATATTTCCAAAACCTAAGTTTTTACGGTAACTTGGGTGGTATAATACAGAAGTTCTGGTCCTATTCTATCACCCTATGTGTACGTCATGTATCCACAATTCCGTATTTATTGTTATATTTCATGTCAAACTTAGACAAATCGTTGTCCGCACATCGCATAGCGACTAATTTAATCACCCATATTTCCAAAACCTAAGTTTTTACGGTAACTTGGGTTGTATAATACAGAAGTTCTGGTCCTATTCTATCACCCTATGTGTACGTCATGTATCCACAATTCCGTATTTATTTTCATATTTCATGTCAAACTTAGACAAATCGTTGTCCGCACATCGCATAGCGACTAATTTAATCACCCATATTTCCAAAACCTAAGTTTTTAAGGTAACTTGGGTGGTATAATACTAAATTTCAGGACCTATTCTATCATCCTATGTGTACGTCATGTTGGCACACTTCCGTATTTATTTTATTTTTCATGTCATACTTTGACAAATCGCTGTCCGCACATCTCAATGCGACTACTTTAATCAGCCATATCTCCAAAACCTAAGTTTTTACGGTAACTTGGGTGGTATAGTACTAAAGTTCTGGACCTATTCTATCATACTATGTGTACGTCATGTTGGAACACTTCCGTATTTTTTTTATATCTCGTGTCAAACTTCGACAAATCGCTGTCCGCCCATCGCAAAGCGACTACTTTAATCAGCCATATTTCCAAAACCTAAGTTTTTACGGTAACTTGGGTGGTATAATACAGAAGTTCTGGTCCTATTCTATCACCCTATGTGTACGTCTTGTTGGCACACTCGCGTATTTATTTTATATATTTTATGTCAAACTTAGGTGGATCACTGTCCACACATCCAAAGCGACTATTTTAATCACCCGTATTTCCAAAACCTAAGTTTTTAAGGTAACTTGGGTGGTATAGTACTAAATTTCAGGACCTATTCTATCATCCTATGTGTACGTCATGTTGGCACACTTCCGTATTTATTTTATTTTTCATCTCATACTTAGACAAATCGTTGTCCGCACATCGCATAGCGACTAATTTAATCACCCATATTTCCAAAACCTAAGTTTTTACGGTAACTTGGGTGGTATAATATGTTATAATAATTAATTTCAGGACCTATTCTATCACCCTATGTGTACGTCATGTATCCACAATTCCGTATTTATTTTTATATTTCATGTCAAACTTAGACAAATCGTTGTCCGCACATCGCATAGCGACTATTTTAATCACCCATAATTCCAAAACCTAAGTTTTTACGGTAACTTGGATGGTATAGTACTAAAGTTCTGGACCTATTCTATCATACTATGTGTACGTCATGTTGGAACACTTCCGTATTTTTTTTATATTTCGTGTCAAACTTCGACAAATCGTTGTCCGCACATCGCATAGCGACTAATTTAATCACCCATATTTCCAAAACCTAAGTTTTTACGGTAACTTGGGTGGTATAATATGGTATAATACTAAATTTCAGGACCTATTCTATCACCCTATGTGTACGTCATGTATCCACAATTCCGTATTTATTTTTATATTTCATGTCAAACTTAGAAAAATCGTTGTCCGCACATCGCATAGCGACTATTTTAATCACCCATATTTCCAAAACATAAGTTTTTACGGTAACTTGGGTGGTATAGTACTAAAGTTCTGGACCTATTCTATCATACTATGTGTACGTCATGTTGGCACACCTCCGTATTTTTTTTATATTTCGTGTCAAACTTCGACAAATCTCTGTCCGCACATCTCAATGCGACTACTTTAATCAGCCATATTTCCAAAACCTAAGTTTTTACGGTAACTTGGGTGGTATAATACAGAAGTTCTGGTCCTATTCTATCACCCTATGTGTACGTAATGGATCCACAATTCCGTATTTATTTTTATATTTCATGTCAAACTTAGAAAAATCGTTGTCCGCACATCGCATAGCGACTAATTTAATCACCCATATTTCCAAAACCTAAGTTTTTAAGGTAACTTGGGTGGTATAATACTAAATTTCAGGACCTATTCTATCATCCTATGTGTACGTCATGTTGGCACACTTCCGTATTTATTTTATTTTTCATGTCATACTTTGACAAATCGCTGTCCGCACATCTCAATGCGACTAATTTAATCAGCCATATTTCCCAAACCTAAGTTTTTACGGTAACTTGGGTGGTATAATACAGAAGTTCTGGTCCTATTCTATCACCCTATGTGTACGTCATGTATCCACAATTCCGTATTTATTTTTATATTTCATGTCAAACTTAGACAAATCGTTGTCCGCACATCACATAGCGACTAATTTAATCACCCATATTTCCAAAACCTAAGTTTTTACGGTAACTTGGGTGGTATAGTACTAAAGTTCTGGACCTATTCTATCATCCTATGTGTACGTCATGTTGGCACACCTCCGTATTTTTTTATATTTCGTGTCAAACTTAGACAAATCGTTGTCCGCACATCGCATAGCGACTAATTTAATCACCCATATTTCCAAAACCTAAGTTTTTACGGTAACTTGGGTGGTATAATACAGAAGTTCTGGACCTATTCTATCATCCTATGTGTACGTCATGTTGGCACACCTCCGTATTTATTTTTATATTTCATGTCAAACTTAGACAAATCGCTGTCCGCACATCTCAATGCGACTACTTTAATCACCCATATTTCTAAAACCTAAGTTTTTACGGTAACTTGGGTGGTATAATACAGAAGTTCTGGTCCTATTCTATCACCCTACGTGTACGTAATGTTGGCACACCTCCGTATTTATTATTATATTTCATGTCATACTTAGACAAATCGTTGTCCGCACATCGCATAGCGACTAATTTAATCACCCATATATCCAAAACCTAAGATTTTAAGGTAACTTGGGTGGTATAGTACAGAGGTTCTGGTCCTATTCTATCACCCTATGTGTACGTCATGTATCCACAATTCCGTATTTATTTTTATATTTCATGTCAAACTTAGACAAATAGCTGTCCGCACATCGCATAGCAACTAATTTAATCACCCATATTTCCAAAACCTAAGTTTTTAAGGTAACTTGGGTGGTATAGTACTAAAGTTCTGGTCCTATTCTTTCATCCTACGTGTACGTCATGCTGACACACTTCCGTATTTATTTTATATTTTATGTCAAACTTAGGTGGATCGCTGTCTACACATCCAAAGCGACTATTTTAATCACCCGTATTTCCAAAACCTAAGTTTTGACGGTAACCTGAGTGGTATAATAATATAGTTCTAATCCTATTCTATCACCCATTGTGTACGTCATGTATCCAAAATTCCGTATTTATTTTTATATTTCATGTCAAACTTAGACAAATCGTTGTCCGCACATCGCATAGCGACTAATTTAATCACCCATATTTCCAAAACCTAAGTTTTTACGGTAACTTGGGTGGTATAATACAGAAGTTCTGGTCCTATTCTCTCACCCTATGTGTACGTCATGTATCCACAATTCCGTATTTATTTTTATATTTCATGTCAAACTTAGACAAATCGCTGTCCGCACATCTCAATGCGACTACTTTAATCAGCCATATTTCCAAATCCTAAGTTTTTACAGTAACTTGGGTGGTATAGTACTAAAGTTCTGGACCTATTCTATCATCCTATGTGTACGTCATGTTGGCACACCTCCGTATTTTTTTTATATTTCGTGTCAAACTTCGACAAATATCTGTCCGCACATCTCAATGCGACTACTTTAATCAGCCATATTTCCAAAACCTAAGTTTTTACGGTAACTTGGGTGGTGTAATACAGAAGTTCTGGTCCTATTCTATCACCCTACGTGTACGTAATGTTGGCACACCTCCGTATTTATTATTATATTTCATGTCATACTTAGACAAATCGTTGTCCGCACATCGCATAGCGACTAATTTAATCACCCATATTTCCAAAACCTAAGTTTTTAAGGTAACTTGGGTGGTATAGTACTAAAGTTCTGGTCCTATTCTTTCATCCTACGTGTACGTCATGCTGACACACTGCCGTATTTATTTTATTTTTCATGTCATACTTTGACAAATCGCTGTCCGCACATCTCAATGCGACTACTTTAATCAGCCATATTTCCAAAACCTAAGTTTTTACGGTAACTTGGGTGGTATAATACAGAAGTTCTGGTCCTATTCTATCACCCTATGTGTACGTCATGTATCCACAATTCCGTATTTATTTTTATGTTTCATGTCAAACTTAGACAAATCGTTGTCCGCACATCGCATAGCGACTAATTTAATCACCCATATAATATAATACTAAATTTTAGGACCTATTCTATCATCCTATGTGTACGTCATGTTGGCACACTTCCGTATTTATTTTATTTTTCATGTCATACTTTGACAAATCGCTGTCCGCACATCTCAATGCGACTACTTTAATCAGCCATATTTCCAAAACCTAAGTTTTTACGGTAACTTGGGTGGTATAATACAGAAGTTCTGGTCCTATTCTATCACCCTACGTGTACCCCTATGTGTACGTCATGTATCCCTAATTCCGTATTTATTTTTATATTTCATGTCAAACTTAGACAAATCGTTGTCCGCACATCGCATAGCGACTAATTTAATCACCCATATTTCCAAAACCTAAGTTTTTAAGGTAACTTGGGTGGTATAATACTAAATTTCAGGACCTATTCTATCATCCTATGTGTACGTCATGTTGGCACACTTCCGGATTTATTTTATTTTTCATGTCATACTTTGACAAATCGCTGTCCGCACATCTCAATGCGACTACTTTAATCAGCCATATTTCCAAAACCTAAGTTTTTACGGTAACTTGGGTGGTATAATACAGAAGTTCTGGTCCTATTCTATCACCCTATATGTACGTAATGTTTGCACACCTCCGTATTTATTATTATATTTCATGTCATACTTAGACAAATCGTTGTCCGCACATTGCATAGCGACTAATTTAATCACCCATATTTCCAAAACCTAAGTTTTTACGGTAACTTGAGTGGTATAATACTAAATTTCAGGACCTATACTATCATCCTATGTGTACGTCATGTTGGCACACTTCCGTAATTATTTTATTTTTCATGTCATACTTAGACAAATCGTTGTCCGCACATCGCATAGCGACTAATTTAATCACCCATATTTCCAAAACCTAAGTTTTTACGGTAACTTGGGTGGTATAATATGGTATAATACTAAATTTCAGGACCTATTCTATCACCCTATGTGTACGTCATGTATCCACAATTCCGTATTTATTTTTATATTTCATGTCAAACTTAGACAAATCGTTGTCCGCACATCGCATAGCGACTATTTTAATCACCCATATTTCCAAAACCTAAGTTTTTACGGTAACTTGGGTGGTATAGTACTTAAATTCTGGACCTATCATACTATGTGTACGTCATGTTGGAACACTTCCGTATTTTTTTTATATTTCGTGTCAAACTTCGACAAATCGCTGTCCGCCCATCGCAAAGCGACTACTTTAATCAGCCATATTTCCAAAACCTAAGTTTTTACGGTAACTTGGGTGGTATAATACAGAAGTTCTGGTCCTATTCTATCACCCTATGTGTACGTCATGTATCCACAATTCCGTATTTATTTTTATATTTCATGTCAAACTTAGACAAATCGTTGTCCGCACATCGCATAGCGACTAATTTAATCACCCATATTTCCAAAACCTAAGTTTTTACGGTAACTTGGGTGGTATAATACAGAAGTTCTGGTCCTATTCTATCACCCTATGTGTACGTCATGTTGGCACACTTCCGTATTTATTTTATTTTTCATGTCATACTTTGACAAATCGCTGTCCGCACATCTCAATGCCACTACTTTAATCAGCCATATCTCCAAAACCTAAGTTTTTACGGTAACTTGGGTGGTATAATACAGAAGTTCTGGTCCTATTCCATCACCCTACGTGTACCCCTATGTGTACGTCATGTATCCACAATTCCGTATTTATTTTTATATTTCATGTCAAACTTAGACAAATCGTTGTCCGCACATCGCATAGCGACTAATTTAATCACCCATATTTCCAAAACCTAAGTTTTTAAGGTAACTTGGGTGGTATAATACTAAATTTCAGGACCTATTCTATCATCCTATGTGTACGTCATGTTGGCACACTTCCGTATTTATTTTATTTTTCATGTCATACTTTGACAAATCGCTGTCCGCACATCTCAATGCGACTACTTTAATCAGCCATATTTCCAAAACCTAAGTTTTTACGGTAACTTGGGTGGTATAATACAGAAGTTCTGGTCCTATTCTATCACCCTATATGTACGTAATGTTGGCACACCTCCGTATTTATTATTATATTTCATGTCATACTTAGACAAATCGTTGTCCGCACATCGCATAGCGACTAATTTAATCACCCATATTTCCAAAACCTAAGTTTTTACGGTAACTTGGGTGGTATAATACTAAATTTCAGGACCTATTCTATCATCCTATGTGTACGTCATGTTGGCACACTTCCGTATTTATTTTATTTTTCATGTCATACTTAGACAAATCGTTGTCCGCACATCGCATAGCGACTAATTTAATCACCCATATTTCCAAAACCTAAGTTTTTACGGTAACTTGGGTGGTATAGTACTAAAGTTCTGGACCTATTCTATCATACTATGTGTACGTCATGTTGGAACACTTCCGTATTTTTTTTATATTTCGTGTCAAACTTCGACAAATCGCTGTCCGCCCATCGCAAAGCGACTACTTTAATCAGCCATATTTCCAAAACCTAAGTTTTTACAGTAACTTGGGTGGTATAATACAGAAGTTCTGGTCCTATTCTATCACCCTATGTGTACGTCTTGTTGGCACACTCGCGTATTTATTTTATATTTTATGTCAAACTTAGGTGGATCACTGTCCACACATCCAAAGCGACTATTTTAATCACCCGTATTTCCAAAACCTAAGTTTTAAGGTAACTTGGGTGGTATAGTACTAAATTTCAGGACCTATTCTATCATCCTATGTGTACGTCATGTTGGCACACTTCCGTATTTATTTTATTTTTCATGTCATACTTAGACAAATCGTTGTCCGCACATCGCATAGCGACTAATTTAATCACCCATATTTCCAAAACCTAAGTTTTTACGGTAACTTGGGTGGTATAATATGGTATAATACTAAATTTCAGGACCTATTCTATCACCCTATGTGTACGTCATGTATCCACAATTCCGTATTTATTTTTATATTTCATGTCAAACTTAGACAAATCGTTGTCCGCACATCGCATAGCGACTAATTTAATCACCCATAATTCCAAAACCTAAGTTTTTACGGTAACTTGGGTGGTATAGTACTAAAGTTCTGGACCTATTCTATCATACTATGTGTACGTCATGTTGGAACACTTCCGTATTTTTTTTATATTTCGTGTCAAACTTCGACAAATCGTTGTCCGCACATCGCATAGCGACTAATTTAATCAGCCATATTTCCAAAACCTAAGTTTTTACGGTAACTTGGGTGGTATAATATGGTATAATACTAAATTTCAGGACCTATTCTATCACCCTATGTGTACGTCATGTATCCACAATTCCGTATTTATTTTTATATTTCATGTCAAACTTAGAAAAATCGTTGTCCGCACATCGCATAGCGACTATTTTAATCACCCATATTTCCAAAACCT
>JAQJVK010000348.1:0-89171 GCA_035578135.1 Flexamia atlantica
TGATAACTTTTCATTTTGGGGCCCCCAGAAGCAAAAAACACTATTCGTTCATTTTCATGGATGTGTAAAGTAATAATTATTCGTACGAGTTCGTAAACCAGCCCAATCGGACTACCGGAAGGGGGGGTAAAGGGGGGCAAACCCCCCAAAAATGGGTCTTTTGAGTTTTTTGTGTAGAAAATAAAATTTTTCGAATTTTTGTTGGCTTCATTGAATTCGGCCCAAAAAAACCAACAATTTAGTATGTTGAATCATAGCTCTATGTCTATTAGTTACCGATATATTGAAAGTGGTAAAAACAGTACGTTGTCCCAATGTTAACCTTATGGGAAATTCTATATCTCGCTTATTTCTCAACATATCTTGATAAAACTTGGTAAATGGCTTCTTCTAGTTCAGATCTATTAAATATTGAATCAAAACCACCCAGTTTTAATATACCCGTAGCAGCAAACCTGCATACTCATTCCCCATGTTATTCTTACGGAGCTTACAAAAACATGTCAAATCTCGCTATGTTGGATCGAAATATGTTGTTTTGAACTTGAAATTCATTGAGTATGCAGATCTGCTGCATTGGGGGTATTTTTCTTAATGTCATTGATTATTGGATGGGGTATTCTCAATATTATTTTTGTTTATTTATTCAGACTCACCCATCTTGTTTATTTGTTTCCCAAGCCAGTCAAAATCCTGGTCACAATATCTTTGTACGTGTAGGCTGACTAGCGAGACATATCTTTTTGTGGAGTATTAAGTTTCTCTTTTATACCATTTTAAAATGGCGGTTAGTAGTAATTTTCAAAGCTTAATATCTTAAAAAATATTGATGTTTTCAAAAACTAAATGTGAATGAAAATAGATGTGAAATTTAATTTACTTTTCAAAAATGATGGGTATTACTAATTTCATAACACGAATAACTGAGAAAATTTAAATTATTATCCACGCTTATAGTACAGGCCTGTTCGTTTTTAACGATTTTTTAAATGTATCCGTGTCCGTGTAAATGTATGACAGTTTTGTGTTTGTGTTTTATAATTTATTGATGAAGCCAATTGGTGGATTATGAACTTCACTAACTCCCAGCTGAAGATGACACTATTGTGTCGAAACATGTCCTGAACAAGTATATGTTAATTTTTGAGCTGTCTGACGGATTTTAAGTAAGTAATTCAGTCTTACAAAATTTAAATCATATAAGTTACCACTAGGAAATAAGCTAAAATTTACTCAAATTTGCTGTCGTAACTTCATAAAAATTAAACTACGTATCTCAGTAATTAGACTTTTAAATCTCTTAAACCTATCATTTTTAGAAAGTACATTACATCTCTTTTTAATTTGTTTTACATTATTTGTAACACTTTTTTTGAGATATTTGGCTTTGAAAATTACAAATGACGGCCATTTTGAAATTATACATAGTAGAAAATTGATATTCCTATTCCTATTAGTCATCACATATGTATTAAACTATGGCTTAATACAATAAACAAAGCCAGTGTATACGTAGGCCTACATAAACATTCCCCCAACATTAAACTGTCTTTATATTCAAACCATATTTTTCAAAGTAAATCATCAAATTTTTACCTTTTAAACTTTGAAATCAATCATTTATATTTTTGATAACTGTTTGTTTCAGGATGTTAAAGAACAAATGATTTATGACAAAAAAGTATTGGATCAGTTGGATTTTTCAAAATTTGAATCAAAATTTAGTCCCCAATTAACAATATCTAGCCCTGGGGATGGTCTATTAATTAGACCTCTACATTCTTCTGATTTTAATGCAGGTAAGTACTGTACCTTATTATTGTGGAAAATTGCAACAAAAACAGAAACAACTTTTGGAAAGGAATATTTTTGTTTTAATCCTATTAAGAATTTTGACAGTCATCTGGAGTTTACATTTCATAATCTGTTTCCTTCTTGTGCTCATTGGAGATTCACCCCTTCTTTGATGAAACATACACAACCAATCACCATGTTTTTTTTATAGGAAACACTTGCTGATAGTGGTATAGTGAGGTAAAAGGTCTAGTTTACAAGGTGCCAAGTTTTTCGTTTGTAATTTTCATGTACGGTATTACTTAATTATTTTAAGAAATCACGAGGTATCAACTTCAAACCTGGTTCATTCGTATTGACTCACAAGATCTATCTACTGACAATATATTTGTCAAATACAACCTATCATCGCACAGCCCGAACTGTATGACCTAGAACCTTGAAATTTTGCGTGGACGTTCCTCTTAGGCAGGGGTGCCGATCCCCCCAAGAGCTATGATGCCAATCCCCCCCAAAAAATTCCCAGAATCTATCAAATATCCCCCCTCTGCACAACATATATATGGCATCCTATTTAAGCAGAGGACATTAAAAATAATCTGGGTTAATTTAAGTTACATCACTTTCAAATTTTAAACACTTTTCCGACTAAAAGTTAATAATTATTATTTTTATTAAACTTCAATTTTATTAGTCGTCAGTTATTTCCAGAACATCGTCTGGGCGAAGAAGACAAGTGTAGCCTTTTACCATTCTTGAGCCTTGGCTCGAAAACTCGAGGGATTTCGTCTTATCACAAATACTAAAATGTACACGTAAACGAGGACATTAGGTAGCTACCTCCGAAAAAGTCAATATCCTTCTATCATAAGCTTCACTCCAACCGTTCACTAAACCACTGTCCCAATACACGACTGACGCTCTCATTTGTACTACAAGGCCATGATCTAACCCTTAATCATAAACACCCATCACATGTAGGCCTATACAGCAGGCAACTTGACACCAACATAACAACACCCACAACAACTGACCCTGCCACTATCCACAATCCCAAGTTTTTCCCACTTACAAAAAGCACTAAAATTCTGAATTTTGGTGAGTTTATTCCATATTACGTAGCTGGTCAATAATTTAGTGGAATAAATTAAAAATTATTTCATCCTATTTTGGCGAAAATATGTCATTCTGTCATGAAGCAGTTATTACTGCATTTTTAAATGGAAGTTTTACAATTTTTACAATCCCCTGCTCCTAAATATTTAAAAACTTTTCAACGCCCCCTTCGCTCCTAGAAATAATATTTAAAACGTCAACGCAATATTGGGGGGAATAATTAATTTTGCTAATGGATGACCGATTAAAATTTTGCTTTATCACCATTTTTACTTTTCCCCTAAAATGTGAGGGTTCTTTTCAAAGTCCCCCTCTAGAAACAACCTTTGAAACTTCAAGGCTACGTGGAAGGGGGGATAATTCGTTTTGCTATTAGTTGACTGATTGAAGTTTTAGCTGTATTACCATTTTTCATTTCCTTCCTAAAAAGGACCTGTTCATTTAAACACACACATCCCCCCCAAAAATAATCTTTATAACGTCAAAGCTATATTGAGGGGGATCACTAATGTTGCTATTAGGTGACCGATTGAAGACTTTGTTGTGTTACCAGTTCTAAATTTCCCCGCTAAAAAGTAACTGTCCATTTCAACGCAACCTTCCCCCTAAAAATAATTATTATAACGTCAATGCTGTATTGGGGGGAATCGTTCATTTTGCTATTAGATGACTGAATGAAGATTTTGTCGTGTTGCCACTTTTACATTTCCTCGATAAAAAGTAATTACTGTATACATTTCAATGCACCCTCCCTCCTCAAAATAAGTTTTAAATCGTCAAAGCTATATTGGGGGGGGGGAATTATTGATTTTACTTTTTCAAGTGTACCAAAGCAAATTTGCATTTCCCCCCTGGAAGTAGTTGAGTAATTTATCGATAGGAAACAGGAAAGGTTGAAAGAATTAATTTGTTTGTGTCCGGTTGGAGAGAGTCTCGTGGACTGAGCCAGTTCGGCTGCTTGCGTGCCGCGACCGCCACGGAAGAAACAAGTGCATAGGAACGATGATGGTATACACTGGATAGTCGTGCCGTGCGGGCATGTCCGTCTTGTATATCCCTATTTCGTACATTGAAAATAAAAATTTTAATTTTTATACAAATTTAAATAGTGTAGCAATTAATTTATTTTTGACGATTTATTGGTAAAATTAGTACGTTTTACCTGTACAGTAAAAAAAACAAAAAAATCCCCCCCAAAAAATTCTATGACGCCACTGGCGTCATAATCCCCCCCTGTAGGCACCCCTGCTCTTAGGGCGTAGGCATGCCCTAAGAAAGGATTTTACAAAATTCAAAGTTTCAAGGGGTTTTTGGCGAAGTCAAATTTTTCAAATTTTCCCTTATAAAAGTGTTATGGACGATCTTTGGTTTACATTTTCAATGGTCATTCAATCAGCCAGTTGAGTTAAGGCCCTTATAGACGGGGACAGTAAAACGGTCAGAAGACCGGACAGTAGAGACCTGTTCACATTGCTCCTCTTCCATTTAAATCAATGTTAAAATAATCGGAGCGATACTAGCGCTCCATAAATTTCTTCTGTCCGCTGAACTAATTTACTGTCTCCTCCTATCTATTAACATTGCGAGCGGTCAGTAAAAATACTGGACAGTAAAATCAAACATGTTTGATTTTTGGACAGAAGTCTGGACAGTAGAAAAATATCAAGCAACGTCGGGCATGGTCAAAACTTGGATGGGTGACCGCGCGGAATCGCGACGCTGCGCCGCACCGGCCGCCGCAATTTTTTGCACAGGGTGTTTTGAAACTGGATCCATTTGTTATCAGTGGCGGATCCAAGGGGGGGCAAAGGGGGCAATTGCCCCCCCCCCCCCCCCCCCGAGAATGTGGGGAAAAATCGTAACAAGAGTGTTCACGAAACTTGCGATCCGCCGCAAAAAACGCGTGTATTTGCCGATCGCGAATAAACAGCAAATTCAGCTTTAAGAAACTCGTGATCGGCCGCAAAAGTATAGCGAATAAAAACTAGCAACCGGCCGCGATAACGATCGAAACGGCTAAATAAACTTAGCGGAATTCGTGAACGGCCGCGTAATACGATAGCGCGTGTCAGCCGATCGCGGATAAATAAATAGCCGATCTAGCTTTGCGGAACTGCGATCGGCCGTGAAAAACTATCTTGAGTGTTTGCCGATCGCTGATAAACGGCAAATTTAAAGCTGGTTAAATCTTGGTTACGGACAAGAATTGTTGAAGAGAGGTTGAACGGACTATGTCTTTTTGCATACATCGTTGGGAATGTTGATAATGTAATCGAGCGTTATGCTAAGGTAGAAAAAGAAGTCCCGATCTAGAACTTATTATTTAGTTTTAAGTTTTCTGGAGAAAGTATTCAAGTATTGTAAATAATAAACTTATGGCTTGAACCTCTAAACAAGTCTTTTCTTCCCTAATTACCTACACTTTAATAAATAAATCCAATAAAAAACTGTAGTTTTTCATTGAAAATTGAGCACGTTTTTGTCTCTAGATTGTTTAAAAACACGAGTTTTCAGTTCAAATTTTCAAAAATTTTCCGTACCTCCCAGACCCCCTGGAAGGTTACCCTCAAAATCCTACTTGCCCCCCCCGAACTTATGCTCTGGATCCGCCACTGTTTGTTATTTTTCGGTTGGTTTCTATATACCTTTCACATATTTATTTATAACCTCTGTAGGTATCTAATTTAAATTTAGGACGTATAGTAAAGTCTGATCTAATCAAACTTCTAAATTACGGAGTATCTAGTTTATGGCTACTACCATTAGTTACTTTGGATTTTAAAGCATAATATCCTAAAAAGAATTAATTTACAAGATTTATAACGTGACGATAAAAATCTTCTTGATTTGCTTTTAAAAAACGACCTGACAAGAAGCATCTAGTAACATTGAACTTCTGTTTTTTCTGTAGAATCGTCCGACAATGGGTTCGTTTAGCCGCAGTCACCGGTGGCTAACCGGTTACCATAGTCACTAATAGGCAAATCCACCGCATCTTGACAATCAACAATGTCCGGTTACTTACCGAATCCACCGTAAACACAACATCGGTGGATGCACAACAATGGTCGGTAGGTGTTACATCCACCACTACCGCTCACTTATAATAGGTTAGTAGATTACCCACCGGTGACTGCGGCTGAACGCGCCCATTTTGTTCAGATCCAGATTAGGTCCTCTTTAAGCCAACTTCAAAATATTTATATTATACAACAATGTAGCAGCTGATTGACGTTGTCCTCTTATGTAACAAACGACATGTGGTTATTACGTAAAAAACGTTAAAACGTCTCGTGGTTATTACGAGATACGTTTAAAAAGGAAATTCGCTAATAAAACTAAAAGGGGGGCAAGAGCACATTTTAAAAGATGTAATGAAATGTTTAACGAATTAGTATTTAACATATTATTTCAGTGCGTAGATCTCATCAGGATTTTCTAAATTTAATACGCACCTTTATTTATTAAATTACTTCAGATTATTTCGTTGAAAATTTCGTAATTTCATGGTATCCGGATCCTACAAAGAAAATACAATAGAAGATTGTTTTGGGAAAGGCGGCTATCCAAATGTATTTATCTCATATAATTCAACATATCGCTTGAACCTAATTGAATTAGTTACTTAAAATATACTTAATCAATGACTATAATGGTGTAAATTTGGTAATAAATTACCAAGTTTCTACCTTGTCCAACAACTAAAAATGGGGACCTTTTTATATTTATAATATTTATATGCTTAATATTTCACATTTATGGCCTTTGTAATATGCAAAACATTTTAAAATTTGTTAGAAGTTACCTTATGAAAATATAAACATATTAACTGTGAAAAATTCGTCATTGTAATATTAAGTGGACACGTGTTTCGCTTTCATTATTTATATTGCAATAGATCGCCAATCGCTAATTGAACTGTAATGAAAAAATGCTGTAGTTGGCTAAATATTTCTGTAATAATTTCAGAAAATTTTTATTATTCATTTTTTGGGCCGAGTTAGAACTTGTTACTCTGTGCTAAAATCGCTCACAAATCACAAAAAATCTTATTTATGTGTGTAAAGTTTGAAGTAGATGCCTGAAATAGCTCAAAAGCAATGTTAAATTATATGAGAAAAACATACCGACAGATAACTGCCTGACGGGGCAAAATTTAGAAAGAAAACCATTCTTACTGTATTTTTATATTAAAAAATCCGGTTTTGCATAGCGCTATAAACCTGTTACACCCCTAAACGTAAACAAATAAAAATAAAGTTGACATAAGCTGTTCAAAATTTGTTTCTCCAGAGGCTATAATTTTTGTATGTTATAAAAAAGATTTATATTTTATTATTTATTTTGGTATAGCACTCATATATCTTACAATTTGTTAAAAGCCCCCAAATGTTTATAGCAAAAAAATTTCCTGATGTTATTGTGCAAAAGGGTGGCTACAATATTCATAAATTGCACAAAAACATTAATATATTAATATATAATTAATATACAACCGGTTAAATAGTAATTCACTATTATAGTAAGTTTTAAAATAAATTTAGATAATGGATTTTTCAAATCACTGCTCCAAATGCATTCGTTCTTTATGGTAAAGATAGTAGAGGAGGTTTCAGTGATTGCTGGCAGATAGCGGCAGAGTCAACCCATATGATCAGCATAAGGAACAACTGTGAACCAGCCTCTACTGTCCGGTCTTCTGACCGTTTTACTGTCCCCGTCTATAAGGGCCTTTAGTTTCACAAATGTACATACACTGTTACAGCTGGTTATAAATTGATTTCTTTTATCACGGTTTTTAGCGAATTTCTCCTAAAGGGAAGAAGCTGTTACCGTAGTACTCATGGTAAGACCTAAGACCAAGACCATGATAACTTTTTGTTTTGGGGTCCCTAGAAGGAAAAAAACACTGTTCAAATTTATATATATATTAGTGAATTTCCCCTATAGGGAAGAAGCTATATATATATATATATATACACATCTATTGGTAAATGAAGATCACTGATGAGGGCTACTATTAAATAAGTAATTAAAATTAACATGAGTACCCTGTTTTTGTAAATGATTTTATTCGCACTAACGCGTTTCAACTATAATAGTCATGATCACAGTGCTACATTTTTTACATAACCTTATTCTATCAACTAAATCAATAAATACTAGTGGCTGGTAGGGGCAAAAGCCCCTAAAAATAAAATTTAAATGCTGGATATTTAATGTTTCCTTCACACTCACAAATCAGTTTGGCGGATTTAAACGTTTTAAGCGTAATATTAAAGATATTTTGACATTTGCTAGTACGTATCAGAATTCTAAAAAAGGGCCTTACTACAGGCCCTTGGAACAGGCCCTTGGAACAGGGCCTTGGAACAGTGGCGCTATTCGACGATCTTGAAAAAAATCAGTTCTCTTTGTTTTTAAGTAAACAAATGGATATAGCTTGAAGAAGTTCTTAAGGTAAACCACAGATTGCAGCACTCAATTTATTTCCCAGGGAAAGGCGACTTTTAACACAAAAATGTGAAGAAATGTCATGTATATGTACAACGGAACATATCGGACAGTTCAAGACAAAGGGTAATCTTTACGGAAACCTCCGACTGAGGCTACATTTTTATCTAATAGACAAATAGGTAAGGATGAAATCAGAAAATAATGGTCTCTCGTTGACCAATGCCACGCTCCACGACTCCACGTAGCATCAGCTATTACTACATGATATAATGTAAACAAAACAGACTATTTCATTCTCCTTGCTTTTTAAATGGTGAGGAGGTTAAAACCCCTAAATTACAAAAGCGGGAGCTTTAAAAGTAAAATAGCTACTTCCCTCTAGGGGGAAATTCGCTAAAACCGTCATTTTTTATAATCCGTAAACGTATTTGGAAAATCTTTAAGTTATCATATTTAATTCTTGTAGTACAATGAACGTGCATAGTTAACTGCATTTTGAAAAAAACCCACATGTCAACATCTAGCATATGGCTTTGAATCGAGCATAATCACCACATGTTTAATGTAAACAAAGCAGACGTTTTTCAATCCCAATGCATTTTAAATGGAAAATATTTTTCGTTATTTCTCATTTTCTGGCAGATTTGGACATAATCTGATATTTTTCCCGACCCCCTGGGACCGAGACCTTTAATTTGAGCCCTCTCCCATAATCCTGCGAGCTGTCAAACTCTCACAATTTTGATTTTAAAAAATCTGTTAAAGAATTAGTAATATAGATTATCCTTAAAATTTAATACCACAGTCAGCTGTTCACTATTCTATTCTTTCATGGTGTAATTGGTCTTTTTATATTCATAATATTATCGAATAAGGAGTTTTTTCTTTTATCAGTGTTGTGATTAAAATATTTTCTTTATTCTTTTTATAGCTTTTGTACACATCAAAGCCGTAGTCAGAAGTTTTGGGGGGGGGGGGGGTTTGGCAGGGGGTTTGGGCAGGCCCTGCGACAGGATTTTCGTTTACGGTTGTCCAAATCTGGAGACCTTTTTTTTCTTTATTGTCATTTATAACCCTCTTTGGGCTGTTCCCGGCCCCCTGCGAGCCCCGACTCCTATACATTTGCCCCTTCAACAATTTTGGGGGTTTTCACCCCCTGACCCCCCCGTTGGCTACAATTTCAAGGCTATTTCAACTATTTCGGGGGGGGGGGTTTGACCCCCTAACCCCCCCCATTGGCTACGGCCTTGGTCCACAAGATATTCTTCTTTAATATTCATTTTGTGTCCTTTTTTGAATTACGTCAAGAATGAACGTGTTATTTTCATAATTCTTATATTTATAGTCTGTTCTTAGAATATGGTCGGCGAAATTGGATTTTGTGTCGTTTCGTTGTTCGATTTAACTGCCTGAATATGTTCTTTGAACCTGCGTTTGAAATTTCTGCCAGTTTGGCCTATATAATATTTCGGGCAATCGCTACATTTTATTTTGTAAATGCCGCTTTTTCATATTTTTCTGTATTGGATTATACTTTTGAAAACTTTTTGATTAAATCAAAGGCGGTGTTCCTTGTTCAAATTGCTATTTTATAATTTGATTTCTCAAAAGTTCGGATATGAGACAAATTTAGTTGACAACATGATAAGAAATAAAATAAAGAAAAAGAACAATAACAACTTAAATTCAAGCAAATCAAAAACCAATTATTTATGCCTACCATATAGCACAACAATGAATAAAGCTATCAGAAAAACTTTTGAGGAACTTTTTCTAAGTCTAGCAGTGAGTAACTATGCCGTGATTGTAACTAGTGGGATGCAGTGTATCACAATAAGTTAGAGGGTGGGAGGTTGGATTAATGTATGGGTTGAAGGGTTAGGAGGATGGCACATTTTTCGTGTTTGGCACCCACGGTAAATGGACCCTGCGCTCGCCTATAATCCAAACTACATATTTTTGCCTTTTTTTACTATCTCTTCAATATCAATCTTATTTAAAACAAGTTTACAGTTTCCCTTTAACTAAAGCTATCCAATTGCTAGATCAGACCGTCGGAAGGAGAGTAAAGGGGGAATAAACCTTAAACAATAACCTGTGATCAGTTGATTGATATATATCCACTGTAATTATCAATGGTTTTATTTCTTCAAATATTCCAAGTGTTTTTTCTAGTGGTGTTACTTAAGCTTACTTGTAATACTTGTAATCTCGATCGTTGACCGGCATCTGCCAGATAGATTGCATCATGATTACTACTAATAATAAAATCAATGTTTAAAACTGACATACAAACACACTTACTACACTTTTGGCACTTTTTGGCGGACGTGACTCAAGAGGAAAACAGTGGCACCTCATTTAGCTCCTCGAGCCCATACAGAGGCCTATCGACAAGGCATTTACACAACATCTGCTTGAAAGATTTTAAGTCCAGATCCCGCACTCTCGAAGGAGTTTTTTTGAAGTGTTTTTACTTGTACATTTTCTTAAGAAAACCAAAAAAATGCTCAAAAACACTCACTTAATATTGGAATTTATTCATTATCTATGAGTTATTAGTTAGGTTTAAAATATCATTCTTGCAATAGGTTTGTTTTTCCAGCCAAATTGTTTATCGGGCCACGGCTCAGTCCCATTGTTGCTGGCTATTAGGGATTCTACCGCAGTCTTCACTAGTAACTTATGTTTCTAATTTTTGCAGGTTATATTGATCTTCTTGGACAGCTTACCTCAACTGGAGATATATCAAATGAAGAATTCATTGGTATGTTTCATTTTTTTGTTAATTTTAAATACATTTGCTTCAATGGTGAGGCGTAACATTATTGCTTGGTCATCCCATAGTTATTTTTACACCACTAGAAAAAAGAAAATTTAAGAAAGAAATCATAATTTGAAATACCCTCATTGCAGCAGACCTGCATACTCAGCGAATTTCAAATGCAAAACAACATATTTCAATCCAACATAGCGAGATATGACATGTTTTTGTAAGCTCCTTAAGAATAACATAGGAAATGAGTATGCAGGTTTGCTGCAACAGTTATGTTTAAACGTTGTGGCTTTCATTCAATAATTAGTAGATCCGAACTAGGAGAAGTTTTATGAAAATATGTTAAAAAATAAGGAAGATATAGAATTTTAGCGAATTTCCCCTATAGGGAAGAAGCTGTTACCATAGTACTCATGGTAAGACCTAAGCCCGAGACCATGATAACTTTTCGTTTTGGGGCCCCCAGAAGCAAAAAACACTATTCGTTCATTTTCATACATATATATATATATATCTATATATATATCTATGTGTCTTTAAGCACGATAGCGGCTGTAAAAATGGTCCAATCTGAATGAAATTTGGCACAGACGTGTAAAGTAGTGATTATTCGGATGAGTTCGAAAACTAGCCCGATCGGACTACCGGAAGGGGGGGTAAAGGGGGGTAAAGCCCCCCAAAAATGGGTATTTTGAGTTTTTTATATAGAAAAATAAAAATAATCGAATTTTTGTTGGGACCATTGAATTCAGCTCAAAAAAATTAACAATTTAGTATTTGAATCACTGCTCTATGTCCATTTGTTACCGAGATATTGAAAATGGTAAACACAGTACGTTGTCCCAATGTTAACCTTATGGGGAATAAGAAAAAATCTATATCTAGCTTATTTCTCAACATATCTTGATAAAACTTGGTAAATGGCTTCTTCTAGTTCAGATCTACTAAATATTGAATTAAAACCACCCAGTTTTAATATACCCGTAGCAGCAAACCTGCATACTCATTTCCCATGTTATTCTTATGGAGCTTTCAAAAACATGTAAAATCTCGCTATTTTGGATTGAAATATGTTGTTTTGCATTTGAAATTCGCTGAGTATGCAGGTCTGCTGCAACGGGGGTATTTTAATTTCCCATAAGGATAACGTGGAGTATGAGTATGCATGTTGGATCATGAAAATGGAAATATTGGGGATTTTAGACTAATATACATTAGATATCATGTATATGAAGCCACAAAATAAGGTTTATTAAGATAAGTTGAGAAATAAGCGAGATATAGAATGTTACTTATTTCCCAGTAGAATTTTACTGAGTTTACCACTTTCAATATCTCGGTAACCAATGAACATTGAACAATGATTAAAATACTTACTTATTTGTTTTTTCGAGCTAAATTCAATGGTCCTATCAAAAATTGGATTTTTTCTATTGAAAAAAACTTTAAAAAATCATTTTTGGAGTGGTTTATCCCCCTTCAATTCCCCGTCCGGTGGTCCGATCGGGCTGGTTTACGAACTCATCTCAGTTATTACCACTTTACATGCCTGTACCAAATTTCTTGAAGATCATACCATTTCTGCAGCTGCTATTGTGCTAACAGACAAATATAAATTTATATATAAATTTGAACGAATAGTGTTTTTTTGCTTCTGGTGGCCTCAGAACGAAAAGTTAACATGATCTTGGGCTTACCAAGAGACCTATAATAATATTAGCTTCATCCCTATAGGGTAAGTTTGTTAAAATCAAATCTAGAAATGTTTTTTTAAATTATATACTAAATATTGTTTTTTCTTATGTTAATAACTTTGTGTCATTGCTATTTTAATTCATGATAAGGCACACTACTTGTTTATTGTTTGCTAAACTACTCAATTCCACTATGGTCCTATAAGCCATAATGTTGTGCAACGATACGACATCTGCTGTGCTGAAATGATCTGCTTTGGACATCAGAAATTGAAGAATATATGAGGTTAAAACCCCGAGTTTGTGTTAAAACCGCTTTTTGAGACAAATTATTAGACCAGTTCCTGTCAGAAACTTTGACAGTTAAATTAGGCCAAGTAGGACAAGGTCTCCCTTTTTGTTTGGTCAGTAGTTTTTTCACTAAATGGGCTAAACTAAATGGGCTTTTTTGGTTTCAAAATTATGTTGGCAGCTTCTATCTATTTTACTTATTTAATGAACTTACAATAATTCTCAGTAATTACTGTCATAAGCCATCTAGCACGGCAGCTGAGCCAGTTACTTTTAACTACTTACAACACTTTAAAACTCGCAATTAACTATTAACGCACCACAACATACTCTGATGTTTATGAGCCTTGGCATCAGCATAAGGTTGAGAATCGCCTACTACAGTTGCACAGTGTTTCCAATTTGAGTATAAAATACCATAAGCAACCAAATGAAAAAATCACACCTTATCCCTGACTATTTCACATTTCATCACAAGACATCCAACAAACTAACCCTCACTTTTCTCTATTCTGGTATTTTTCCCAAATAACATAATTGGGTTAGTGTTAAAAAAAATCATACAACTAAGGACTAATAATCGTATATCTCAAACATTCAAAATATTCCATATTTACGGGGTATTTCCCTTAGGTGGAAACACTGCAGTAGTGGTGTTGTGTGCTCTGAGCTCCCACGGAGGCTACCGACAAGTCTTAAAAATCGCCGATAATCTCTGGACATGCTCGATCTCAGCATGTTTGAGCGGGAGCCTAAAGGGTTTTTATTGGTTGTCATTTTGGGAGGAATAGAGGAGGGGGCCTTCAACAATGGTTGCGGGTATCGAGACATGCAGGATATTTGCAAATCCATCTGCCAAGTTGCTTGCACCTGCCTGTAAATCAAGGGTTTGAATCACACGTTTGAATACCAATGACAACATAGTTATGAAGTTTTCGCCAAAACATTTATCCAAATACCTGGGAAGTGCTACAGCAAGCATTATTATTCACTAACATATTTTATTTATTTATTCATTCTTGTCATCAAATACAGAGATGACTGCACGCTTTGCCACTGATTTGCTCCTGGATATTTTGTTAAGGAAAAATTTATTACTTTGCTGGTATGTTAAAGACCAGAATAAATTAAATGTTCACCCTAGTGAAAGTTTAATTAAACCACCGCTATGTACAACATGATGTAAAGAAAAAAGGAACAGGGACGTAGCCAGGATTTTGGGAAGGGGGGGGTCCAGACGACGTAACCCCCCCATTTTTTTAACGAGAGGGTCACGAGATTATGCGTAACAGGTAGTAGATACTGCTTGGTAGACTATTAGGCATCATTATCTAAACTTTACACTTAAACCCATGTTATTTAAGAATGAACAATTAATATTAGACTCTGATATTAAAATACAAAAGAATTTATCAGTAAATAAGAGGATAATATTACAACTCAAGTAGTTGACAAAATAATAGTGAAATTCGACGCGCGTAACAGTGCTGAGAATTACGTAGTTATAAAATACCACAATTAGCTAATTTAGTACTTAAATATAATAAATCCATTTCCAAAAATATGTCATTATATTTTTATATTTATTTATAATTTAAAATGTTTACGTAAAAAATCTGATATTATTTATTTTTGTTTATTTTTTACCTTTTTGTAAAACTCAAAAAGTACCGATTATATTGAATTTCAAAAAATATATTTTACGAAGTAAAGATTAAATTCGGGTCGGGAAGAGTTGAGTCAATCACAGGTGGTTAATGATCTGTAACTGAAATTTTTATTTGTGGAAGAGATAAATTTAAAAGTTGTGTAAATGAAATGCCTCATACAGCAATTCATTCGGAGACTTAAAACTGTCGCCAATAATGCGTTTCGGTTTTTTTAGGGTTACAGTATTATCATTCTAATTCTTCCCTTTCACTCAAAACTTGTTATGTCTAGAGAGCACAGTGGGTTAGGCTAGTTTACCATTGTGACCGATTCCTAATCATGAGATTTGTCAGTGTTACGTCAGTCACAATCAGTGTTTGTCAGTGTGTTAAGTTACGGCACAAGACCAGTAGGGTATTCTATAGTTGTGAGTACGCGAAGAGACAGCCATGGACGTGAGAAAAAGATAGGATTTGCTCTTGCGTATCTCGTTGAGCTCTCGATCAACATTATTTATTTTGCCTTCATTAACTCTTGATTAAAAACTCTTTACTGCTTTAGAAACGCAGGTTTAAATTTATTTTTAAATCATTATTATAATGCGTGTAAATGACATTTAACACTAATCATTCGTTTTACGGCAATTTTAAAGTTTATATTTCTCCCAAAGTATATTAAGCCATTAATAGTCAGGTTAGGTTTAAGGCCTTCGTTGATCCGCCGGATAGTCGATGTTCTTCTTTACTAGAATGTAGTAATATTTTAATAACTATAATTAAAACTATTTGTAAATTTTATCTTTTACTTCTTACCTCTTTAAAATCACTGGAAATACTTATTTTCTTCCTTATCACATAAGCGTTTATTTTTCTTTCTAAACATTACTCGTTAAATGCCACACAATAAAACGCACGTAGTTACTCTGGTGAAGAATCGATTATAACTGACTCAACGTGGATTACATTCAGTGGTCGTAAATAATTTAATCTAATGTAAAAAGGTAGACAAGAAATAAAGAATACGAAAATAAGATAAGAACTGTTTATATCGTCTGCTTCCAAGAACTGGCCTGGGAACGCAGCTGGACAGATAGCAGGCGTCAGCTTCAATTGCGATAACACCACGTTTGTAGGGATCGAGGAGTTTGTATTTTTGGCATGAAAATCGGACGGTTAAATTTTGTTTGTACTTTGTACTTTTGTACTCTTTTACCTTAATATTGCTTATATTGTTTTTGCGCCATGCACTGATAAAAAGAGAAAGTGTAATTCGTAACTGGATTGAATAAATATCATAATTATTAAAATAATTAGCGGGAACGGGGGGGTCCGGACCCCACGGACCCCCCCCCTGGCTACGTCCCTGAAAGGAAGATGTGTGCAGGGTCAGCTGATGTGATGTAGTTGGGCTCACGCAACTAGCACTTACAACGATTAAAATACAAACCAGTTAAGACAACTCAGCCAAAATTCTTTTGGCCTTAGTTTTTTGGTCTGCAGTCAATCCGCTAGGTCCGCTAGTTTCTCGAGCCCAACTACGTCACACCAGCTGACTGAGCACACACCTTTTTTTTACACATGTACAACAGGTATAAGTTGGAAAGTTGCGAAATTTTAAATTGTCCAAAAGTTTCTGATTTTTAGCGAACTTCTCCCATAGGGAAGAAGCTATTACCGTAGGTCTCATGGTAAGACCTAAGCCCCAGACCATGATAACTTTTCGTTTAGCGGCCCCCAGAAGCAAAAATCACCATTCTTTTGAATTTTAGCGAATTTCCCCTATAGGGAAGAAGCTGTTACTGTAAGCTGTAAACACAGCTGTAGCCACAGCAGCAGTAGCAGCAGCTTACAGCTGTAGCTGTTGCTGTAAGCTGTAAGCTGTGTTGCTGTGAAGCTGTTGCTGTCATGGTAAGACCTAAGACCCAGACCATGATAACTTTTTGTTTTGGGGTCCCCAGAAGCAACAAACACCGTTCATTTGAATTTATATATATATATTCATCTGTATTTTTAAAATTCATAATAGCGAAGGATTTATAATTATTATTTAATTTGTTGGACTTTGCCTTTCGCTTATAGTGTTTAAACTACACTAGGTTTCGAGAGGTATTGAAACTCCTCTCGTTTTCAAGTGACCCTACTTACATTACCCTACTTACATTAACTGGGGGTTACATTAACCTACTTATTTTTATTTAACCTACTTTTTTTACATACAATTTACATTCATCCAACATTCAACAGAAATGTCACTCACACAAAAAATCATACAAAACACATTGAATCTACTTAATATAGAAAGAAAATTAAAAATTAAACATATTAAACATTATACAGAACACAGATAGAAAATTAAAACAAAAACATATACCTTACTGCCGGCAATGCCTCTGAGCTGGCAGTGGCACGACATGCACACACGTCCACCCACACTCACATGCGCAACTCTGATGAAAAGCGTCTGGGAGAGCAAGTGGAGGGGTAGCGGCCCTACCCCCACCACGGGCACAAGTTGATATCAGCGGCCTAAGACCCGCCTCCATGGTGTATCTCGGGAACATGACTCAGGCACCGGCTGTCAGTGCCGGCCTTGGGGGGGGCAACAGGGGCGGCCGCCCAGGGCGTTGCGCTTCCGAGGGCCTCGCGCTTGGATGATTTTTTTTAAAGACGTTAAGTTACGGCAAAGAATTTGTAAACTGGTGTACGCGCCAGTGAATGATGGGCGAGAGGCGGGAGCATTGTCTACGGCCCTGTCAATGGCGAGAGCTGTCATCAACATAATCATTGTAAACACATCATTGTTGTGTTTACATAAGTTACACAGTATTTTCCTTCATAAGATCAGTAATCTCAATCTGTCGGAGCGGACAAGTGGCGTACCCATGACACTGATGGTACTGATAGTAGTGATCGCGATTACTGATCGTTTTTAATTAGTGAAAGTGATGAGTTTTACAGTTAAATTTTATTAACCCTCGAGCGGGCGCACGCGGAGTTTTCCTCCGCACGTGTTTTTTATGTTAAAATAAACAGACATAATGGGTGTCAGCGGTCGTGTCCGGCTCCGTACTTTATGCCCCTCATTCCAGGAATTTCCTAAAGCTATTTATACCCCCCACCCCCCCCCCCCTTCGTACCTCGTTATATGCAATTCAGAGATGCCGTCTCAGTTTGCGGAGGGCCCTCTCCCGTTACACAGACACTGATACCTATTTTTAAAATTCATAATAACAATGGTTTTGTAATTATTATTAATTGTTTGGACTTTTCCTTTTGCTTTCGAAAAAAGGAAGCGAAAGGAAAAGTCCAAAAATGTAAATAATAATGAATACATATTTTATACTAGAAAATTACATACTATGTTGAATTGAAATATAACACCTATTAAGTTGAACAATTAATTGAATCGACAATGAAAAGTGATTCCTAATGAAGTTTGTCAACATTTAAATACAATATTTCGTAATAAAACAAGAAAAATGGGTTAAATTTGTGCAATCTAGTGTTGCGGAGTAAAACTCCGCATGCGCCCGCTCGCGTTTTGCCGGTGAAGCGCCCGCTCAAGGGTTAAACTGTCATTTATAAGTAAAACATCAACTAAACTTTTAATCTTTGTGGTTTGAGTGGTTTGTTTATTCATGTAATCGTTGATGTTATAATCGCATTCTAAATAAGGTTGATCATGTCACGAGAGCGTGAAAAATTTTGAAATTCAAATCCAGTTATGAAAAAAGAAAAGCGTGTTCAGAGTCTCGAATCTCAGCCTTTGAGAAGTTTTTGAGGCCCGTTTTTTTTAATAAGAGTCTAGAATATAAAAACATAATTTTAGGTGACATCAACGATATTAGTTTACGAAAACATTGTCTTATTAGGTAATCCAACATTTATTGCTTGTGCAGTAATAAAAAGTACCTGGTGGACTGAACATTGCTCGGTGTTATTTCATGTTTACCAGTTCATCCAGTTGCTATAAAATATTTCAATGTCATAAAATTGATAAATAGAGACCTTTTTTATTGCCCCATGGACTCTTCAACCCACTTGTTGTATTTTCCCTTCATGGCTGTAGATTCCAAACAGCTGTTATGATTACTTAATTTGTTTACACTTTCCTTGTTTATTTTCGTTGCTATCACGACAACCCATAAGGCCAATGTTAAAATTTTACAACTTTAAAATTTGATATATTACGTTATTAGATTTTCTCTGGCCAAGTAATCTGCATAAAAGACGTTTTTGAGTTATAAATTACTCATTTACAGACTTCGAAAAAAATCTTCGGAGCCGTTTTTGAGATCATTGTGCAAACATACAACTAAGCAAGATAACATTGCTCATATAGGATTTATTTTAATTGAAGCTCACTATTTTCCTGTGGCAATGTTTATAGTTCAGATAGTTATGAGTTATAGAGGGAACACTGGTCGCATGATGGATCACTTATCTTTTGACCCGACGATGTGGGCAGTATTGCTGGGGGAGGAGGAGGGGTGGGGAAAAAGGGTGTGAAATGGGGGGGCGACACAGTGATTGGGAGGGGGGGGTAGTCACTGAAAAGGGAGGGCCTCGCGAGGATATCTCACTCAGGGCCTTGAATTGCCTAAGGCCGGCACTGCCGGCTGTGCGCTTCCTCCAGGCACCTATATAGGCAAGTACAGCAATTCCAAAAATATAGAGCACGCCTGCTAGCTACAGGTGGGGAACAGGACGCACAACCCATAGCAAGAGTTTCCTCCAAGCAGATTCACGGGCGCATGGAACTTAGGACCATGTGATGGGACTCCGGACGCGGAGCTTCTGCAACAGACAGGTCTGGAGTGGGTTTTGGGGCTATTTTTTGTTCAAAATGTATTTTTATCAAAGGTATCCAAAGTGGCCTAACATCAATACTGCTCTGACTAATTGGGTTTTCATGTAATTTTATTAACGCCCCTTCAACAAACTTCCTTTTGTAGTAATGAGATTCATGGTGTAATATTTCTGCCCCTTCAAATTTGAATTTATGTTCTTTCTCCCATGCGTGTTGGTCAAAAAAAGAAGGTTAAATAAAAATAAGTAGGTTAATGTAACTTTAAGTAGGGTCACTTGAAAACAAGAGGAGTTTCAATACCTCTCGAAACGTAGTGTAGTTTAAACACCAGAAGCGAAAGGAAAAGTCCAACAAATTAAATAATAATTAAATATACATGTCTGTTAACACAATAGCGGCCGTAAATATGGTCCGATCTTAATGAAATTAGGTACAGACGTGTAAAGTGGCAATCACTCAGACGAATTTGACAACTAGCCCGGAAGGGGGGGTAAAGGGGGTTAAGCCCTCCAAAAATGGTTTTTTTTAGTTTTTTACATAGAAAAATAAAATTTATCAAATTTTTGTTGGCACCATTGAACTCGGCTCAAAAAAACAAACAATTTAGTATTTTGAATCACTGATCTATGCTGCAACGGGGGTATTTACAATTAACGTAGCTGATTATGTGCTGATTTTCTAATTTTAGTGGTTTAGAAAATTAAGAGTATTGTGGAAATATAAAAAATTCATCAAAATCTTTGGCAGTTAGAAATGTATTGAGATAATTTAGTTCTCATTTACCAAAATGTTCATTTTTACAAGACCTTTATTACTATGTACAATTTTCTGTAGGTTTACATAAGAATATTTAGAAATTTTAAACCGTGACCTTCATTTTTTTAATATTCTGTAACATGACGATTAATGTGATTTAATGAGGAAGGTTAAGTGTATTTGACACTTCTAGGTTAAACTGTTTTCCCGTTTTTCTGACTTCACCTATTTTCCTTTCTTATGATGAAAAATAACAAAATAATGAAAAATATATAAAGTGAAAATTAATTTACCTTTAATTACAACCTTATTTGGATGAATGAAGATTGATTCTTTATTATTAGGTCTTTGATAGCCTCAATTTCTGTGGCTGTTGGCATGATGCAGTTTTATCATGAGAGCTTTGGATAAAATTAGTACATTTCCTAAAATTGTCTTATTTTCATAACATGAATTTGAAAAATTATTTATTTTTTCACTATTTCTATGTAATCAGTTACATTTACTTTGAAGGGAGGTTCCAGTCAATGCAGAGGTGTCCGAACACATACTACATTACTGTTGTGGAAGACGTCACGACAGGTCGTATAGTCGGCTCTGCTAGTCTCATTTTAGAGCAGAAGTTCATTCATAAATGTGCATTGGTAAGACTGGTACATCAATTGAATTAAAATATTCATGCGATTATTTTATTTTGTTTCAATTTAGAAGATGATTAGGTTTGTTAATAAGTTAGTTTTCTTCATTTCATAGTGAAATCCTTATTATTTATGGTAGTTAAATTTTGACATTAGGATATCATTTTCAGGTCTTATATATGTATTTAAGAAAATGTCAGTAACCTTTTTTCATTGACTGTTTGTTCATTAGTTTGTAAACACTGCTGATGTCAATTGGTCTGTCAACCAATGCTGGTCAATGCTGTCAATTGTTGCTGGTCAATGTCTGTTCAAAGAAGGAGACACACATCTGTACTTGTTTTTATATAGTAAAAATAGTTCTATTGCAAATGTAAGCTCAAACAATAACCATTTTAAAATTTTTGTAACTGCAGCTTTTTGAAGGCATGATTATTGAAAGTGCCAATCGTTTGGTTTGCCTTTATTATTTGAAGTTACCTTGGTGTATAAGTAGGAGGATATTGTTCAAGGAGGATGTGTGACCAACGTCCAAGCCATATACATGAGAGTCTTGGCTCATCATTTTATAAATGGTCACATTTTAAATCTGTTAAGTAATTTGACAAAATTTAGACTGATTTGACAAAGGATTGATTGATGACATAAGTAATTGTTATTGTGGGTTTTGTGGTAAAGTAGGAGTGTCACATATTGAACTGTTTTCAGAGAGGGAGGGTTGAAGATGTTGTTGTGAGTGATCAGTACAGAGGAAGACAATTAGGAAAAATGTAAGTTACTTAAATTGAATATACCTTTATACATAGAACTGTAAGTAAAACTTTAAAATGCGTTCAGAGTCAACCTCATTGATATTTTTTATCACTGATGTTTTTGTGAGTGAGTCTGTTTTCCTTTCAAGAAAGGTTTCTTCTTCTGACTAATCTATTACCTTCTTCCATTTTCACCTTTCTTAATGTCATCTTACCATTTCCTCTGTTGACTATACGTTTTTTGGTTTGTTATAATGAAAGGCAGGTAATAACATCAGGCTCTATTCTTTACTTATTTAGCATGTAGTGTTCTTTTTAAAGTAAGGAAAGCCATTAAACAAGGTCCTATTGCACTCCAGGGTGGAATATCCCCTTTGCTTGTGCCCCATCACATCAGTAGAGCCAACTGGTGCTTTGTCAGCACACAATGGATTTTAGAAATATCAAAACTTAGAAACATCCAAAGTGACATTATTGCCTTTGTGAAAGGCAGTGACAGTGTTTTATTGCCTTTGCAGTTGTGAAATCTTTGTCAATTCGCAGATATCAAATTTCAAAACTTGCAATAAACACGACGTCTAACACATGCTAAAAAAGGTTGGTGTGGAATACATCTATAGGGTATGTGCAAGGGTCTGATAATCTCACTCCCCCCCAGTGAAAATTACAACATTGTAAGTAGGACATTATAATTGATTGCATTGTTACCAAGAGGAGTAATTGTTACTTACTGTCTTATAAGAGGACAATATCATATTTACAACGATAGCAAATCAGAGAGCACTGTAGGGCGAAGGTTTTAGTAATTATCGTAACTGTAATTGATTATTGATTCAAAGTATATTTATCTTGGTTAATGGCCTTGATGAGTCAAAATATTTCTTTTTTACGCTGTATGTGTTTCAGACGAACTACCGTCCATCATCAGCAGCTTAGATAGTTGTTAGGTAGCCCATTATTTGATGGTTGACTCACACACACATAATAATGAAAGAATTACATTAACACACTTAAAGGAAATTTACACATTTTAAAATTATTTACACGCAGAATAAAACATAAAATTACGGCATGCTGAACACTGTCGCGGAACTGCACCATTCAATTGTCATAGGCCTACTGAGATTTGGGGTCAAGGCTGTATCATGTTATCAGCTGATAGGCGGCTTGCTTCAGGTTTTCCACTTTCCAGAGAGGTAAAAAGCTTATAAGTGATCTTGTCATTATAATCCTCCTTCTTGTTTAGCAAGTTTCCTTTTCCGTTTGCCGACACATTTTGGTAAATAAATAATTCTTCGCAAACCTGCGCTTTATTTTAGCGAATTTCCCCTATAGGGAAGAAGCTATTACTGTAGGTCTCATGATAAGACCTAAGCTCGGGACCACTATAACTTCGTTTTGGGGCCCCCTGGAGCCAAAAACACTATTCGTTCGATATATATATATATTCAGATTCAGATTCAATATTCTTTATTCATCATTAAATACAGCGGTGCATACACTGAATAGTGTCAATTCCATTATACAGGTTAATATTATTTTTACAACAGATAAAAATACTTTTCACAAACCAAAATATTATTAAATAATATACATTTGTTCAACTTATTTTGCTATAGCTTAAATATTAACCCTTTTCAAATTCCTCAAGGTTGTATACAACCAAGTCTTCCAAATATGTCTTTAATAATTGTTTAAATTTTTTTAAATCAGTTTCTTTTTCAATAAAGTCAGGAATATATTTAATAAAATGTTTACCAGCATACGTAGTTTTCTTTTTGAATGTTTCTAATCTATGTTGTGGGAGGGGCTCCAACTTATTGCGGGTGTTGTAGCTGTGAATTGGGACTATACTATTCCTTTGATTTAAACTTTTTATATAAACTATAGTGTCATATATGTAGAGGCCATAAACTGTTATTATTTTCAATTTTCTAAAATGTTCTCTAGTTGATTCTCGATAATTTAGTTTTGAAATTGTTCTAATTGCTTTTTTTTAATTTTCAATACTTCATCCAGATTGCCTTTCTTAGTTGCCCCATGTACACTCAACCCGTATGCAATGTAGCTGTGCACAAGAGCAAAGTATATTGTACGCAAATTTTCAATGTTACATAATTTTGACATTTTCCTAATTGCATATAAACCAGAATTTGCTTTTCTTAAAACATGATTGACATGATTTTTCCATGATAAATTACAGTCAAGTTCAATACCCAAAAATTTTGTTTGGTCAATTATTTCAACTTGTTCATTTTTTGAAATAATTTGGGGAGTGATGCAATTCCTACTTTGCTTTGTTTTGAAACAAACAGCTTTAGATTGTTCAGAATTCACACTTAAATTATGATTCTCAAAAAATGTCTCCAAGCTATCCAATTCTCTTTTTGACACCATTTCTATATCCCCTTGTGTTTTGCCAGATATTGTTTAGTTAGCATCGTCTGCAAAATTCAAATTCAAATTCAAATTCTTTATTGCCCAGAACTATTACAAGAATAGCATAGACATTGTCGGTACAATTTTTACAATTTGTCATACAATATACAATGTGTCATATACATACTGTAGTCAAAATAAAATATACCTAAGCGCAAAACTCATAATTTTTTTTTTGGAAAATTGAAATTGTAGTTAATTGAAAAAATGGAAAACTAAGAACCAGGCCTAAGACTTATGCAGCTTAAGAGTAATAAAAACAAATTATTTGATATCATTAAAATGGTAAGGTGCAATATCAATAAGCCAGTCTTTTAATTTATTTTTAAAACTATTTCCAGTAAGAGATTTAGTATTTTGTGGCAGTAGATTGTAAAATTTGGTTCCCCTTACATAAGGACTATTGGCAGTAAATTGTAAACGTCTAGAAAACATACGATAATCATTCTTAGACCTTGTATTATAACTATGGGTATCGGAATTTAAACATGTAAACTTAACATCATTTTTCACTAACAAAACAGATTGAAATATAAATATTGCATACAACGTTAAAATTCTGTATTTTTTTAATAACGGTTTACAAGAGGATCTAGGCGGTGTCTTAGCTATTATTCTCAGTGACTTCTTTTGTAGAATAAAAATCCTTTTTATTAATACTTCATATGTCCCACCCCACAGTACTAAACCATAAGACAAAAAAGGGTAAATTAAACCATAATAAACCATTATTAAAGCATCTGCAGACATGTAAGAGGAAATTCTTCTAAGTAAAAATAAGCTGGAGGAGATTTTATTACAAACATGATCGATATGAAATTCCCAGGTTAAATTTGTATCTAAATGAAGACCTAAAAATTTTTTGACAGGATTTGCCTTAAGAATTAAATTATTATCATCCAATTCAAACTCACGAACTAACCTGTTAGGACTAATGACCATTAATTCTGTTTTTTCAATATTAACCCTTAAATTATCTTTTTCAAACAGTAATTTAGCCTGATCCAAAAACAATTTTACATTCTCAGTGAGGAGTAAGTTGTTTACATCCAAGCATAACCCAAAAGTGTCATCGGCATACATTGTTACGTGACATTTATTTGTATTTGTAAGACCAAAGTTAAAATCATTAACATATACAGTAAACAGAAATGGCCCTAATATGGACCCCTAAAAAGACAAAGGCTAGAGGATAGAAAATAGTTTAAAGCTTTCCCTATATTGTTTATATAACATAAAAATACCCCCGTTGCAGCAGACCTGCATACTCAGCGAATTTCAAATGCAAAACAACATATTTTAATGCAACATAGCGAGATATTCTTTGTTTGAAATTCATTGTTGGTGATGGTGATTTTATATTTTGATTAGGATTTTTGCAGACATTTGCCATCACTGATTAGTAAAAAACAAGTTTCACGGCGTTTCGGGATCTGGAATCTGATCCCGTCTTCAGGTGGAAGAAAACCTAGAACATAACAAGATTAGTAACACATAGCCAGGAAAACCTGGACAAAAACACAGCTAAAACAGAGAACTGTAAAAGCAGTCACGAAAACAATAAGCTGAAAAGAAAAACAATACACAAAATAACACAGGAATCACAAGTATCAAGAATCACCAGACAGGAGAGAGCACGTCCACACCCAATCAGAGCTGAGCTGAGACTGGTGGGAGGAAAGCAAATGGCGGCGGCAACGGAAAATCCTATGTCCTATGTCAATCCCTTATGTGCCGGGATTATCGGAAAAAATTAGAAGAGTTGCTAGGAAGTTCAAAGTTAGAACCGCGTTTAGGACACAAAACACTCTTAGGCAATGTCTCGTAAAAACCAAACCAAAAAATGGCACTCAGGGATAAAAAAACTGTGTTTACAGAATAAACTGCAATAGTTGCTCTAGGCCGTATTATGGCGAGACAAAAAGACCTTTAAATGTTAGAATCAAAGAACACAAAGATAACACGAGGAAGGGCTTAGTGGATAAATCAAAAATTGCTCAACACTGCTGGTCTGAAAATCACCAGATGAATTTTGACGAAGCAAAAATAGTACTCTGCGAACCTCATTTTTTCAAAAGAAAACTAATTGAAGCTTCATACATAAAACTAGCAGACCAACCAATCAGTCAATCTTCACTTGAAATAAGGCCAGTATGGCTACCAATATTAAACAAAGAATTGAAAGACAGGGAAAATAAAGTGTCAGCAAATAGGGTAATTACTAACAATTCTGTTCAAAATTCTCATAACATGTTAACCCGTAGCAAGGCCAAGGGGCAAAATCAGGTTAAAAATTAACTAAAAAACACAAACAGACACACGGAATTTGCATATCACATGTCTCTGTTTCAGGTTTTCGCCACCGGTAGCGCGCCGTGATTTGGTTGGCTGTGGGCGCCGCCATTTCCGTTGCCGCCGCCATTTGCTTTCCTCCCACCAGTCTCAGCTCAGCTCTGATTGGGTGTGGACGTGCTCTCTCATGTCTGGTGATTCTTGATACTTGTGATTCCTGTAATATTTTGTGTATTGTTTTTCTTTTCAGCTTATTGTTTTCGTGACTGCTTTTACAGTTCTCTGTTTTAGCTGTGTTTTTGTCCAGGTTTTCCTGGCTATGTGTTACTAATCTTGTTATGTTCTAGGTTTTCTTCCACCTGAAGACGGGATCAGATTCCAGATCCCGAAACGTCGTGAAACTTGTTTTTTACTAATCAGTGATGGCAAATGTCCGCAAAAATCCTAATCAAAATATAAAATCACCATCACCAACAATGAATTTCAAACAAAGAATTGATTCTCGGTACGGACCCGGAGTAAGTAACCAATTAAGTGAACTTGAACAAATGCACCTAAAGTTGGCTAGGCACACCAACCATTTAACTTTTCTCACTAAGTGCCAACTCGAAAATCTAATACCGCAGGGTTTCAGAATTAAACCTCCTTTTAGTAGTTTTAAAGCCAGCAAAATAATGTCTGCAGCTTCAAAATCTCTCCTAATTGAAAGAATAAACTTTCATCGTACGGAAAAGAGAACCCTCAAAATCAGTATTGAAAATAAGAAATCTGAATTGGCAACTTTAATTGGTTCTGAGTTTCAGAACATTTTTCAAAGCATCCAAAATAGGTTTGACAAAGAATCGGTTGATATTAAATCCAGACAACAATCAAAGCTAGAAAAATTAAGACCTGTCGAAATTAGTAATAACTCTAAAAATGATGAACAGATTAATGATGCAAATAATCAGGTTGTGAATCTTTCTTCACGAAATTTAACTTCAAATGAAATTTCCGTTTTGTCTAAAGGGCTGAACTTTTCTGTTGTGCCTAAATCAATGAGGGCGCTTGACTTTGTTACGGGGATTGAGTCCGCTGTGTCTCAGCTCCCTGAGACTCAGGGGGATCAGTTTCGGTGCCAGGCCAGCATCTTACTGAATAAAATTCCTGTCCCAAAGCCCAACCTAAAGAAAGAGGAATTCAAGGCAGTATCTATCCTTGGGAAAGATGATACTATCAAAATATTGCCCGCGGATAAAGGAAACGCTACTGTTGTCTTGGACACAGTAACATATAAAGAGAAAATATTGGAAACTCTCCAAGCTGGTAAATATACTGAACTAAATAAAGATCCTACAGAAAGTTTCGAGCGTAAAGTTGCAAGCACTCTTAGGAAGCATAAACAGTTTTTTTCTGATAAACAAAGAACTCGTTTAACACCGCATCACTCGAAAATCCCACACATGTATGGGTTACCTAAAATTCATAAAACTGATGTACCTCTTAGGCCTATAATTAGCTCTCGCGACTCACCGTGTAGGGAACTGTTTAAAGTCCTCCTGGACATCCTAAAACCATTGGTAGGAAAAACTGACTCGTACATAAAAAATTCTAAAGACTTCGTTGAAAAGTCAAAGGACATAGTGCTGGCTGAGACGGATAAGCTGGTTAGTTTTGATGTTGAAAGTCTGTTCACGAAGTCCCAGTTCCTGAAACCTTAAAAATAATCGAGTCTCGGCTCGAAAAAGACGAAAGTCTAACTGAACGTACTAAACTTCCTGTTAACGTCATTATGGAACGCTTGAATTATGCACTCAATGTAACTATTTTGAACTAGAGGGTAAATTATACCATCAAGATGAGGGGATGGCCATGGGGTCGCCATTGTCGCCTATCTTTGCTAATATCTTTATGGAGGAGTTTGAGCAAAAGGCTTTGTCTTTGGCTCAACTCAAACCGAAGATTTGGTGGAGGTACGTCGATGACACCTTCGTGGTATTTCCGCATGGAGACGATGAACTAAAAGACTTTTTAAGGCATCTTAACAGTATTTCTCCTTCCATCCGCCTAACAATGGAAGAGGAAGTCCAAAACAAACTAGCATTTTTGGATGTGTGCGTAGAAAAGGATAGGGACACGCTTAGGACAACTGTTTTCAGAAAAAAGACACACACGGGGCAGTACTTAAATTTTCAATCAAACCATCAAAAATCTGTCAAAGAAGGGGTAGCTTACTCACTATTTGACAGAGCAAAGAGCATTTGCTCAAATCAAGATGGATTAAATCAGGAAATCAAAAAAGTAGAGCAAGATTTGGCTAAGAATGGATACCCTCAATCCGTAATAAGAAAGTGCAAAACCCGTAGGGCTAAACAGAATGAGTCAGAGAACACTGAAAAATTCGTACCTATGTCAATCCCTTATGTGCCGGGATTATCGGAAAAAATTAGAAGAGTTGCTAGGAAGTTCAAAGTTAGAACCGCGTTTAGGACACAAAACACTCTTAGGCAATGTCTCGTAAAAACCAAACCAAAAAATGGCACTCAGGGATCAAAAAACTGTGTTTACAGAATAAACTGCAATAGTTGCTCTAGGCCGTATTATGGCGAGACAAAAAGACCTTTAAATGTTAGAATCAAAGAACACAAAGATAACACGAGGAAGGGCTTAGTGGATAAATCAAAAATTGCTCAACACTGCTGGTCTGAAAATCACCAGATGAATTTTGACGAAGCAAAAATAGTACACCGCGAACCTCATTTTTTCAAAAGAAAACTAATTGAAGCTTCATACATAAAACTAGCAGACCAACCAATCAGTCAATCTTCACTTGAAATAAGGCCAGTATGACTACCAATATTAAACAAAGAATTGAAAGACAGGGAAAATAAAGTGTCAGCAAATAGGGTAATTACTAACAATTCTGTTCAAAATTCTCATAACATGTTAACCCGTAGCAAGGCCAAGGGGCAAAATCAGGTTAAAAATTAACTAAAAAACACAAACAGACACACGGAATTTGCATATCACATGTCTCTGTTTCAGGTTTTCGCCACCGGTAGCGCGCCGTGATTTGGTTGGCTGTGGGCGCCGCCATTTCCGTTGCCGCCGCCATTTGCTTTCCTCCCACCAGTCTCAGCTCAGCTCTGATTGGGTGTGGACGTGCTCTCTCCTGTCTGGTGATTCTTGATACTTGTGATTCCTGTGTTATTTTGTGTATTGTTTTTCTTTTCAGCTTATTGTTTTCGTGACTGCTTTTACAGTTCTCTGTTTTAGCTGTGTTTTTGTCCAGGTTTTCCTGGCTATGTGTTACTAATCTTGTTATGTTCTAGGTTTTCTTCCACCTGAAGACGGGATCAGATTCCAGATCCCGAAACGTCGTGAAACTTGTTTTTTACTAATCAGTGATGGCAAATGTCCGCAAAAATCCTAATCAAAATATAAAATCACCATCACCAACAATGAATTTCAAACAAAGAATTGATTCTCGGTACGGACCCGGAGTAAGTAACCAATTAAGTGAACTTGAACAAATGCACCTAAAGTTGGCTAGGCACACCAACCATTTAACTTTTCTCACTAAGTGCCAACTCGAAAATCTAATACCGCAGGGTTTCAGAATTAAACCTCCTTTTAGTAGTTTTAAAGCCAGCAAAATAATGTCTGCAGCTTCAAAATCTCTCCTAATTGAAAGAATAAACTTTCATCGTACGGAAAAGAGAACCCTCAAAATCAGTATTGAAAATAAGAAATCTGAATTGGCAACTTTAATTGGTTCTATTACCACCCTCATATATAACCTACGGAGTCGGAATTATTCCCCTTTTTAAACGTGCTTAAGATATACTTTGTTTTTAATTTGTTAGTCCAATAGGTCCATCGGCACCTCGCTCGTTCACAAGTCCCATCTCCTCGTGTCGATAAAGAATTTCCTGAAACGATATTAGTGGATTTGGGTTACCGTAGTTTTGGCATCCTCCCAGATCGTCCTTCGGTCCAATTGGTGGTCTGATTGGGTTTTCCGCTAAACTTTATCTTCTTTTCTTTTATTAATTTTGTCGAGTAAATTTAGTTACTTCTTCACTTCTAAACTGTTGACTCGAAAGTAAATATTGTTCCGTAGCAACCATTTATTTGCAGCTGGCTTCACTGTCACTTGCACTTATTGATTAATTTCTGGGCACAGGTTTTTTGGGCATCACAGATTTATATTATATCATATAACGATCATATTGAGTATTCTTAAGCAATTTCGCGATAACTTGTACAATGTGTAAAGGGAGGGGAATAGAGGATTATAGGATAGTTTTTATTTATTTAAGTCAATTTCAACCTTATACCTCAGGGTGAGTTCTTTGCCGTAGCACAATCCACTTGTAGGCTATCAATGATCCCCTAACTTCTGAGTTCTTGGTGTAAGTGTGTAATTTGTGTGCTTAATTCGGTCACAGCATCATTTAAGATGCAACAGCGATCCGAAAGCGTAGTGTTATAAAGGACGCAGCATCAACTAAGATGCAACAGCGTAAGCCTTTATTTGTGAGTGTTATGTGAATAAAGGACGCAGCATCAATTAAGATGCAACAGCGTAAGCCTTTATCTGTAAGTGTAAATGTGTGTTTAATTCGGTCACAGCATCAGTTAAGATGCAACAGCGATCCGAAAGCGTAGTGTTGTAAAGGACGCAGCATCAACTAAGATGCAACAGCGTAAGCCTTTATTGTGTTTGTGAATGTAAAATGTAAAGTGCCACTAATTGTATGTTTTCGGACGCAGCATCAATTGAGATGCAACAGCGTAAGCCGAAGTGTAGTGTTAAGATTGCCGCGCCAACGGACAGTCGGGGCTAAACAATCTTCGAATGTTAGTGTAATAACGATAGCCTTATACTCACCAACTCGATCGACCTTTTTGAAACTTAAATATTAAATCATAAATGAGGAGAAGTAGGAATATTTTAATAACACTGACTTTTATTCTTTCGTAGAGATTATACAAATGGATTTACAATAAATTATTAAATAAATATTATTACTTGGTGGCTAAATGCCCTGTTACTGACAAATCATAATTAATTGGGGATACGGGGGACTCTGCCTCTACCGTTCCAAAAATAACAGAATCGGGGACCTACTGTCTACCCGTTACTGCTGGAGATGCAACAGCGAGCACAGAGTGCTCACAGCATCAGTCAGCTATTGAGACGAATCTGAGAGCTGAGGCGGCTGGCACTCGCCTATTTATAGAACCGATCAGCTGGGAAAGAATCACGTGACCACCCGTCAGCCGAAGCAACAGTCTACTGTTCCAGGATTGCCACTATTTCACATCATAAATGGAAACGTAAACATTCCTTTTAGCTATCTTTACAATCATTGCTATTAAATCATTAAATATGGATTATTCTAACTTAAAACTAATAAATACTAATTGTTTTACAATACAGACAAGGTATTCACAGATAAATAATGAAAGTACACTCTGTGTTGTTATTTACAATGACGATATCGGATAACCTAACCTATTCGGTAAGTGGACAACAAACATTTTTTCAACTATTTCACACTTTCAACAAATTAAATGAAGATAAAACTGATTATTTCTATTAAATGATATGAAGTCTTAACTTAGGCCTACATAATAAACAATCTCTAGCTCAAAATATCATTATCTACTGTTAAAATCTAGGTTACCTAGACTAGGCCTAGAACTGAAACATTGCATTGTCCCCTTAATTTGTATAATAAAATTAAATGAACATGTACAATTTTTTATACAAATTACCTGGTTTTTTATTTACCCTTTCCTATCTCATCACTTATGAGTTCAAGAGTGTCTACAACATCTGAAACAAGTAAGTGAACAACAAATTCAAATTTATAATTAATTAATAACTAAGTGTCCTTATCACTTCACAAATGTTCTTCTTCCGCTAGAACTTCAGCTTTCTTCTTTCTCTTCTTCCAGTTCCTCTCTGAGGCAAGTTTTACTTCTTCCTCCATAGCAGTGTTTTGCAGTTCGCTGGGTTCCATCTTCCTCTCTTCATTTTTCTGACTTGTCCCTTCTTTATCAACAAACTCATATTTCAGTTGATCAGCTTGTTGGGCAGATAATTCAGTTGTTTTATTCACTGAAACTTCTTTTTCAATTCCTTTATTTTCAATTGACTCAAACTTCTCCTGTGCTTTACTAACCATCCTTTCTGAATTATTTAACTCTTGATCAGCTTTATGCATGTCACTATTTAAATCATAATCTTTACTTGTTGTGATAAGTATTGTTGTGTATAAAACACCACATTTTTCATCTTGCTTCAAACTGTCTTGAAAGTAAATAACATATTCTCCTAATTTTATACAGTTTTTACTGTAATCAATTATCATTTTCAGTTCCTGCATAATGTCATTTCCAATGACTATCTCTTTTATTAAGTTTGGTATGATTAAACATTTTATCTGAACATTTACATTATTTATTCTTGCATTTACCAAAATAATACTCTTAATTCGTTGAGACTTTTGATTTATAGCAGTATTAATTGTGGTATTGGTTAACGGAAACTCTTCATATTTTCCTAGATTATGTTTATTTTTTAAAAACCATTCCTTCTGCACGCAAGTTACTGAACTCCCAGTGTCTATGATACATTTCGTACTGACTCCCTCAAAATTTATATCGACCTCTGGTACATAATAAGTATTCTTATTTTCATTTACTTCAATAGTCTCATCCATTAAAAATTGTTTGTCACATAAAATATTGTTTATAGGCCTATCATTTTCTATTTCATCTTGCACTGGAAATTTATTGACCGTTTCATCGTGTAATTCAAAATTTCCCATTAGGCCTACTTTATTTCCAGTGCTATTTAGTTTAAAGGCTCTTGGTCGGGTCTCTCATCCTCAAACTCATTTTGTTGCCGCTGTGATGGCTCCTCGTAGTTTGTATTTTCATTGTTTTCATCAAACCTTCGTCTCCTGTCATACTCCTGACCGTAGTTACCTCTTCTGTCATAATTATCCTTTCTTTCTTCATTCCGTCTTTCAAATCTATCCCTTCGGTTGTTATAGTTTTCTCTTCCCTCATTCCTTGACTGATATCTCCTGTTGTCATTTGGCTTGTTATTCCCATAGTTTCTAGACTCCTCATACCTTCTGTTATTGTTTTCTCTTCTGTTATAGTTATCTCTTCCCTCGACTGATCGTCTGTCCCCTAGTTTGAAATGGGAATCATTTCGGCTCAAATTTTTCTCCAGGTTATACCTGAGAGACTCATTTGCTTCCTCAGTATCATTGGTGCTTAATAGTTTTTCCATTTGTTGTATTGTTACAATATTTTGTACTTTGCATGCCTGTTGTATGGTATGATCAAAATGTCGAGGAAGGCGACGAACTATCTCCTTTTCAGTTAATTTTGGGGTCATATTTTGCATCAGAACGACTCTTTCGATAAAGTAATCTGCTTTTGTTAGTCCCCTATGCGGTATAAATTTTTCTAAATCCAATTTTCTTTTTAATCCGTCTTGGATTTCTTCACTCCAGTATTTATCTAGGAAAATCTTTTCAAAATCAAAAAAATCTTTTACTGATGCTTTGATCATGTCCCACCATTTTGCTGAGGAACCCTCTAAGCAGATGTCAAATATCTCCTCTACGTTTAATGTTTCTTCATTGCGGAGAGTCCGCCGTTCATTTTCTCTGTTAAAGTAGTTTTTCAGTTTCGTGAGGAATTCATTTGGGTTTCTTGATTTTCCATTAAATTTAGGCAGTTCTTTGATTTGGTTATTGGGGCATGTGACGTGTACGTCAACTGGTACGCCAACTGTTTTATTGTTTGTTTTACTGCTTTGAAGTTGTTCCTGAATACCTTCATTAATCTTCTCTTGGATCGTGTTATTTATCTCTTCCCTTAATTCTCCTATTTGGTTGTTGAATTTTGTTTCACTTTGTTTTATTTCTAATGTGATTTCTTTACGCATTTCTTTCATCTCTGCCCTTACTTCAGTCATCTCTGTTCTTACTTCAGTCATCTGTGTCCTTATTGTTTCAAAATTATCTGTCATTCTTTCAAATTTTCCTGTCATTTCATTTCGTAGTTGGTTGATCTCTCGGTGAAGGTTCTGACTGAACTCTTCAAAATTCTGAAGCAATGTCATAAGCATTGTTTGTGTATCCGTTGGTTGTGATTTAGTTGGGCTAGGAGATCGACTGCGGTTTAAACCGTCACCAGATGCTAAATTTTGGTTATCTCCTGTATCATTATTTAGGCTAGGATTTATTTCTGAAGTTTCGTTATTTTCATCCATATTTTGGTCGTTTGATTGCCTAATCATTCTTAATTCTGCTTCTTGGGCTTTGATAGTTAGTTTAATATGTTTACGTAAATTATATTTGCTCATTAAATAGGCCTACTCTGTGAAATGTGCAACGCGTTGGGCGCCAAATTACAATGTGTAAAGGGAGGGGAATAGAGGATTATAGGATAGTTTTTATTTATTTAAGTCAATTTCAACCTTATACCTCAGGGTGAGTTCTTTGCCGTAGCACAATCCACTTGTAGGCTATCAATGATCCCCTAACTTCTGAGTTCTTGGTGTAAGTGTGTAATTTGTGTGCTTAATTCGGTCACAGCATCATTTAAGATGCAACAGCGATCCGAAAGCGTAGTGTTATAAAGGACGCAGCATCAACTAAGATGCAACAGCGTAAGCCTTTATTTGTGAGTGTTATGTGAATAAAGGACGCAGCATCAATTAAGATGCAACAGCGTAAGCCTTTATCTGTAAGTGTAAATGTGTGTTTAATTCGGTCACAGCATCAGTTAAGATGCAACAGCGATCCGAAAGCGTAGTGTTGTAAAGGACGCAGCATCAACTAAGATGCAACAGCGTAAGCCTTTATTGTGTTTGTGAATGTAAAATGTAAAGTGCCACTAATTGTATGTTTTCGGACGCAGCATCAATTGAGATGCAACAGCGTAAGCCGAAGTGTAGTGTTAAGATTGCCGCGCCAACGGACAGTCGGGGCTAAACAATCTTCGAATGTTAGTGTAATAACGATAGCCTTATACTCACCAACTCGATCGACCTTTTTGAAACTTAAATATTAAATCATAAATGAGGAGAAGTAGGAATATTTTAATAACACTGACTTTTATTCTTTCGTAGAGATTATACAAATGGATTTACAATAAATTATTAAATAAATATTATTACTTGGTGGCTAAATGCCCTGTTACTGACAAATCATAATTAATTGGGGATACGGGGGACTCTGCCTCTACCGTTCCAAAAATAACAGAATCGGGGACCTACTGTCTACCCGTTACTGCTGGAGATGCAACAGCGAGCACAGAGTGCTCACAGCATCAGTCAGCTATTGAGACGAATCTGAGAGCTGAGGCGAGGCGGCTGGCACTCGCCTATTTATAGAACCGATCAGCTGGGAAAGAATCACGTGACCACCCGTCAGCCGAAGCAACAGTCTACTGTTCCAGGATTGCCACTATTTCACATCATAAATGGAAACGTAAACATTCCTTTTAGCTATCTTTACAATCATTGCTATTAAATCAATCTAACTTAAAACTAATAAATACTAATTGTTTTACAATACAGACAAGGTATTCACAGATAAATAATGAAAGTACACTCTGTGTTGTTATTTACAATGACGATATCGGATAACCTAACCTATTCGGTAAGTGGACAACAAACATTTTTTCAACTATTTCACACTTTCAACAAATTAAATGAAGATAAAACTGATTATTTCTATTAAATGATATGAAGTCTTAACTTAGGCCTACATAATAAACAATCTCTAGCTCAAAATATCATTATCTACTGTTAAAATCTAGGTTACCTAGACTAGGCCTAGAACTGAAACATTGCACTTGTATTCCGATTGCTCCCCAACATAATAATACTAAATTTGAAATTAAATTTACTTTCTAAACATATATGTATCGCGAATACCAAATATGACATCTCGCATATCGCTTACTTGCTAACAGAGGCCTAATAATTGTTTAGTAAATAATACTATCGAGAAAATATGACTAAAATTTAGACTAACGGTTAATATATTCCCACTTCATTATAACGCCCGCTGTTTAGTATGATTTTGGGTTCATATATTATATCTATATCCAATTGTTCCTTCCCTATGTCCTTGCCTTCTTTTAATTGCATTTCCCAATTTGTCAACAGCTGTTCCTGATGTCTTGAGACTACGATCTGTCACATCGATTTGTATTTTGACAACAAATAACATAACCATAGTTTTGGGGGCGTGGTCAGATGTACGGTTACAATAGCCCTCTCTAATTTCAAGGAATATGAAATATGGATTGAAATTACGAAAGTCGAAAAGCATAGTATTGTAACGTTTTCGGGGTTTTTGCATACACATATTGAATATATTAAAGACAAGTATTATTCATATAACAAATTATAACATAAACAAACTTAACATCAACATGAAAGGACAAGTTAAAATACATGAGGCATTGCATAAATCAAATTATATCTCGGACCTTATGGTCTGGCAGTGGATTATTGAAGAAACATATAAATTGATAACTAATTGAAATTAAGGTTTGTAACATGTTTTGACATTAATTAACAGTATTAAACATTTAATTGGATTAAACACGAAGATATTATTCATAGTTTGTGGTGCTGCGAACACAAATTAAGTCCCCACCTTTAGTCACATTGAGTTTACCAGTTCGGTCTTATCACTCATATTAGAATGTTCACATCACCGATATTAGCACTATATGGTGACTCGCATTCGCGTTATAGTTCATACGTGGTTTTATACCTTTTAAGAGCACTTATGTGGTACGGTCCCCGCTTACTTGTCCCGTCTGTGTTGGATACGGAGTACACTGTCTTCCCTAATTTCTCGCAAATAATGTAAGGTCCTGTATATAATTCAAATAATTTAGCAGTTGTACCGTCGATTAGTTTGGATGGCATTTTCTGGGCGACTAATACCAAATCCCCTACGTTGAACTCGGTTGGTTTATGCATCTTGTTAAGCTTTTCGGCGTTTTTCCTCTGTCGCGTACTCATCCGCTGTCGTGCTTGTTCCAACCTAAGGGCTAATGGTCGGTCTTCTTGAGGGAGTAACTCCAGAAATTCTTCCCAAAACCTCGTATTTTTGGTCCCGAGTTGTAGCTCGTTGGGAGTGCAACCTGTGGTGGTGTTGTAGATTTCGTTTAGACACCGGCTGATGTGTGGTATGCAGTTGAACCAGTTCTTTTGGTCGTTGTGACACATGGTTCGAAGCGCCCGCTTCACGTTTTGGATGTACCTTTCGGTTAAGTTCGCTTGAGGATACCTTACAGGATTAAATATGGGTGTTATGTTATTGTCAGATAGTTTGCGTAGATAACGCGCGCTCCTGAATGACGTTCCATTGTCGGATTGGATGAATCTAGGTTTTCCAAATTCTGGTATGTATCGGTTGAAAATCTTATCGATCACCGTGGTAGTATTCGCCCTCTTAGCCGGGTATAGCTGGATGAATTTTGTGAAGATATCAATTACGACAAAAATATATTTAGCCCCGAAGCTGCTTGTAGGTAAAGGGCCAATCCAATCACATGCTATTTGTACGTTCTTATCCGTGCAAGTTATTCCTTTGGCTAATCCGTGGTTTGGATGAGTGTTGGGTTTACATTTTTGGCAAGAGTCGCAACAAGCTATTATTTTACGAATTATTCTGCCCATGTTCTTAAATACAAAGTGCTCTTGGAGCAGTTTCAAACATTTGTCCGCCCCGCAATGGATGTAGTGGAAGTGACAGGCTTGGATTAGGTTTTCAATCATGGTTTTAGGGACAAGGATTTTCCATCCTAGACCGGTTTTCTTATACAATACATTTTGATATATTAAGAATTGATTGGAATTCGGGTTATCTTCTGGGGTAGGTTGATTTTCACGTATTTTGGTTATGATTTCGTTTAAGTTGGGGTCATTTAGTTGTAGTTGTTTTATGTTTTGTAACTGTTGACTTAGATACGGTTCGATTTCTGTTTCAAGGAAGTTGATTACTATGGATGGTTGAGTTGGGTTTGAGATTTCCCCGTCTGAGTATTTGATTCGACTCAAAGTGTCAGCCACTATATTATCTTTGCCGGGGCAATGATCGATAGTAAAATCGTACTCCTGTAGTGCTAATGCCCATCTGGTTAACCGCGGACTTAGTAATCGACAAGTTTTCATAAAAGTTAAAGCTTTGTGATCGGTAACGATATGTATGCGTCGACCTATCAATAGTGATCTGGCCTTTTGTAAACAATACACAATCGCTAAACATTCTAGCTCGGAAGTATAGTAATTTAACTCTGGTCCCTTTAAAGTACGGGAAATGAACATGATTGCTGCTTTCTGCTGGTCGTCTAATATCTGATATATGTGCCCGCCTATGCTGTGGCTACTCGCATCGCACTGAAGGTAAAAATCCTTTGAGAAGTCCGGATGGTTCAAAAAATGAGTATCCAAAAACAATGATTTTATTTTTAGAAAGTGTTGTCGTTCGATCTCCGTCCAACGAAAGGTGGTTTTCTTAGAAGTTAGGTAGAGTAGTGGTTGCACATGCTCTGCAAATTTGTCCACGAATCTGTTATAATAGTTGATCATCCCTAAAAACCCTTTTAGTTGTTTACGATTTTTTGGTTCAGGGAAATTATTTATTACTTCAATTTTGGAGTTGTCTGGTTTAATCCCGTTCCTAGTGATAATAAAACCCAAATATTTTACCTTCTCTTGGCATAGTGCCGATTTTGGTAGCTTAATTGTCATATTAGCATCTTTAAGTTTAGCGAATAAGAGTTCTAGATGTTTGAGGTGTGATTCGAAACTGTCTGACGTAACGCAAGCGTCGTCCACATAAAACATACAGAATTCGTCAAGGTCATTCCCGATGGTGGCATCTAAAGCTCGTACCAGTGCTGCTTGAGATATAGATAGCCCAAAAGGTACCCGCACGAACTGATAAGTTTTTCCGTTATGTTGGAAAGCTGTATATTTCCGGGATTCGGGTTCGAGTTCTACTTGCCAATAAGAAGCTGTAAGGTCGAATGTGCTTATGAAACGGGTGTTTTTGCATTTAGTGAGTAACTCATTGATTCCTAAGTTGCAATCATAGTCGTTAACTATCCGTTCATTTATAGCTCGGGCATCTAAACATAAACGAATTTCTCCCGTCTTCTTTGGGACTACTAGCATAGAATTAATGAACGTGCTATCGCTTCTTTCTATAATGTTTTTGCTCAGCATGTCATTGATTTCTTGGTTTACCGCTTCTCGGTGACACACAGGGATAGGATACGTAAAACTCTTGAACGGTTCATGATTTTTCAATTTGATTTTATATTGGAATTTATTGCATAGTCCGGGTTCGTTAGAAAAAACGGAATCATATTTTAATAACAACGCCCGTAATTTTTCCTTTTCTTCCTCACTTAAAATCGTGATTTCAGCTAACTTGTTATTTACTATATCCCTGTTATCGGTTAATTTGTTATTTACCATTTCTTGAGCTATCGGCTGTGAATATACTGAACTTTCGTCTCCTTGTGATATTACCTGACATTTTATTCCTTTTTTATTTACGTTTATATGGTTGTTTATTGTTTCCTGAGTACTTTCTCCGGTTTTTTCCTGGTTAGTATTTAATGGAATTACCTCGTTGTTGATCGTTAAAGTATTATCCTTAAAGTTTAATACAACTCCTAATGATTCTAACGTTTCTTGTCCTATGATGACCTCACGAACTAATGATGGGATAATTAAGTACTGTGCGTCGAAGCTATGGTTGTTAATTTCAGTATGTATTAATATTATTTTTCTTATTCTCTTGGACTTTTGTCCAGTAGCAGTGGTAATATTGAGGTTAGTTACTGGAAAGGTTTCATGTTTGCCTATGACCTGTTGGTTTTGCTCATACCATTGTTCTTGCAAGCAATTAATGTTACAGCCGATATCAATAAGAGCTTTAATTTTGGTTTGGTTTAATTTGATGTCTATTTCGGGACAATCGATACTTTTAATTACGGGTGGTTCAACTCCGTCCTCCTCGAGTAGCCATCTGTTATCGCAATATATATTGGATACGACATTATTTAGGTTAAGGTTTGATTTGATTGGGGATTCATTTGGATTATGGGTATTGACATGTCCGATATGTTTAACTCGCGTCAAAGTTTCATAATTTTGATCTGTTTTAGTCTTGAATGCGTGCAATACCCGAGAAACTTCGACGCTATTTAGTTTCCCGAACCTGCGGCAGTCGCTTTGTTTTGGTTAGGGTTATTCTCAGTTACGAAGGTCGATCTCGGTTCATAACCGCTTCGGTTGTGGAAATTGGGCCTGTCGTTGGTTCTAAAGTTACTTCTTTGATTAAAGGGTCGCTCGTTAGAGTAGGTTCGCTGTGTGTCGTTGGCTACGTGTCGATCGCGATTGGGATTCGGGTACCTTGGTTCATGGTTAATATTCCGGAAATTCCTATCATTCTCGTGTCCGTAGTTAGACTGTCCCGATTGTCGGTTTTCATACGGGCGACTTTTGATCCGATGGTTCTGTTCCTCTAAATCTTCTCTACCTAATAGCTGTTCGAATTGCCTTATCGTGGTAATGTTTTGGACTCGACGTGCATCCCTAACTCGCTCCTCGAATTGTTCGCTCAGCAACATCACGATCTCTGCTTCTTCGAGTGTAGGTGTCATATTCCGCAATATGATCGCTCTTTCAATGAAATATTCCGATCTACTAAGTTTTCCTCCAGTTCGGTATCGCTCTATTTCGATTCTTCTCTTTATACCGCGTTGAATATCTAGATTCCAGTATTTTTCGAGAAACACGATTTCAAATTCACTCAAATCTTTAACGTCCTGTTCTACTATTCGCCACCATTTAATCGCACTTTCTTCTAGACACGATTCTAGCACGTCCTCCAAGTTAGGTATGTGTGAACTTAGCCCTCTCCGCGTATTTGATTTCTCCCAGTACCGTTTTAGTTGAGCCAAGAAGTGTAGTGGATCCTTTTCTCTCCCAGTGAATTTAGGTTTTTTCTCGTTGAGGTCAGGATTTACATAGTTGATGATGATTTCGCCTAGGTTACCCGACGTTGAATTTCCCACACGGTTTTCGAGATTTCCCATTTTATTCTGTATTCCTATTATATCTTCCTGAACCTTATTTACCATGTCATTATTTTGGACTATCGACTGGTTCATCTCCCTAAATTGGTTTTGAGTTTGGGTTTCAATTTTGTCAATTCGTTCCTGATTAGTTTGGGTGATTCGTTTAATTTGAATCGTTTCAGAATTTAGATATTGTTTAATTTCTTTATACCGGTCTTCAGTCTTATTTATAGTGTCTTGGTTTAAGTTTGTCATGTTTTCCATGAATTTAGCACCGTGCTCGTTTAGTTTTAGGTCGAAAGATTCATTTAATTTGAGATTATTTTCCCTAATTTTTTTTTCAATGTCTTCTTCGATGCCTATCCGTAAGCTCGTAATCTCGGTCCGGATCTCGTTTAGTTCCCTACGGTGTTCTTCCTTACAAGATTCGATTTTACTTTGTATTTGTTGGGTTATTTGTTGGGTTTCGTTTTGTATTTGGTTTTGCATTCGAACCGTTTGGTCTTGTATTTGGGTTTGTATTAGTTTAGTTTCGTTTTGCATTTGGACCGATTGTGTTTGCAACTGACTGAGCATTACCATTATTAACTTCATATCGGTTTGCGTCTCGCTAGGTTGTTTAGGTTCCTCCGGTTGTTGTTTATTAGGATTAATTTCAGAATCTCCCTGCACAAGCAAAATTTCCTCGTCATGCGGGTTTCCTAGATCGTCATCCTCGTATCCGCGCTGGTCAGTCTGCGAGTGTTCGTCGTCCGATTCATTCACGCGCGTTTCTTCGTTTCCGATTTCCGGGTTGTCCCTAACATCCCTATCACTTATCTCTACCCTATCATCCGTATCAATATCTCGATTCCGCGCCGTTGCCATTTCGGTTGTCACTGGGTTCGACCTCTTACAATTTCCTAACGTGTCTCCCTTCTTCGTTCGCCTTGGGTTTTGTCTTAAGTCATAATTATTACTCATATTGGTTACTCTTTAAATAATTAATTAGATTCTCTAACTTAAAACTATGACAATTTAATAAAGACTTATCCTAAGATATGTGAGATGTCTTATTGGTTATCAATTGAACCGTGGGTCAAGAACTTTACAATCAAGTGCCCCGCGTTGGCGCCATTTTTATTACCACCCTCATATATAACCTACGATATTCTAAGTTAATTGACAGAAATAAATACTAACTGAGGTTGACAAATACAAGTTTAATGATCTTTTTAAATCTAGCTCAATTATAAATCTTTGATAATTCGAATTCTTCTATTTTGTGAGTTACTTTCCAAAAATAAATTAATTGCCCGATTCTTTCCCTGCTAGGCAGTCGATAATTGTTTGAGACTCTGGGTCGTAGTTCTTTGCCCTCGGTTCACTTGATATGTTCTTATTCCCAGACGGTATACTTCATTTATTCAGATGCAAATTTTTAAACAAAATCAAAGTTACGAATATATATATTACAAAAAAAAACGGGAGTCGGAATTATTCCCCTTTTTAAACGTGCTTAAGATATACTTTGTTTTTAATTTGTTAGTCCAATAGGTCCATCGGCACCTCGCTCGTTCACAAGTCCCATCTCCTCGTGTCGATAAAGAATTTCCTGAAACGATATTAGTGGATTTGGGTTACCGTAGTTTTGGCATCCTCCCAGATCGTCCTTCGGTCCAATTGGTGGTCTGATTGGGTTTTCCGCTAAACTTTATCTTCTTTTCTTTTATTAATTTTGTCGAGTAAATTTAGTTACTTCTTCACTTCTAAACTGTTGACTCGAAAGTAAATATTGTTCCGTAGCAACCATTTATTTGCAGCTGGCTTCACTGTCACTTGCACTTATTGATTAATTTCTGGGCACAGGTTTTTTGGGCATCACAGATTTATATTATATCATATAACGATCATATTGAGTATTCTTAAGCAATTTCGCGATAACTTGTATTCCGATTGCTCCCCAACATAATAATACTAAATTTGAAATTAAATTTACTTTCTAAACATATATGTATCGCGAATACCAAATATGACATCTCGCATATCGCTTACTTGCTAACAGAGGCCTAATAATTGTTTAGTAAATAATACTATCGAGAAAATATGACTAAAATTTAGACTAACGGTTAATATATTCCCACTTCATTATAACGCCCGCTGTTTAGTATGATTTTGGGTTCATATATTATATCTATATCCAATTGTTCCTTCCCTATGTCCTTGCCTTCTTTTAATTGCATTTCCCAATTTGTCAACAGCTGTTCCTGATGTCTTGAGACTACGATCTGTCACATCGATTTGTATTTTGACAACAAATAACATAACCATAGTTTTGGGGGCGTGGTCAGATGTACGGTTACAGTTCTGAGTTTCAGAACATTTTTCAAAGCATCCAAAATAGGTTTGACAAAGAATCGGTTGATATTAAATCCAGACAACAATCAAAGCTAGAAAAATTAAGACCTGTCGAAATTAGTAATAACTCTAAAAATGATGAACAGATTAATGATGCAAATAATCAGGTTGTGAATCTTTCTTCACGAAATTTAACTTCAAATGAAATTTCCGTTTTGTCTAAAGGGCTGAACTTTTCTGTTGTGCCTAAATCAATGAGGGCGCTTGACTTTGTTACGGGGATTGAGTCCGCTGTGTCTCAGCTCCCTGAGACTCAGGGGGATCAGTTTCGGTGCCAGGCCAGCATCTTACTGAATAAAATTCCTGTCCCAAAGCCCAACCTAAAGAAAGAGGAATTCAAGGCAGTATCTATCCTTGGGAAAGATGATACTATCAAAATATTGCCCGCGGATAAAGGAAACGCTACTGTTGTCTTGGACACAGTAACATATAAAGAGAAAATATTGGAAACTCTCCAAGCTGGTAAATATACTGAACTAAATAAAGATCCTACAGAAAGTTTCGAGCGTAAAGTTGCAAGCACTCTTAGGAAGCATAAACAGTTTTTTTCTGATAAACAAAGAACTCGTTTAACACCGCATCACTCGAAAATCCCACACATGTATGGGTTACCTAAAATTCATAAAACTGATGTACCTCTTAGGCCTATAATTAGCTCTCGCGACTCACCGTGTAGGGAACTGTTTAAAGTCCTCCTGGACATCCTAAAACCATTGGTAGGAAAAACTGACTCGTACATAAAAAATTCTAAAGACTTCGTTGAAAAGTCAAAGGACATAGTGCTGGCTGAGACGGATAAGCTGGTTAGTTTTGATGTTGAAAGTCTGTTCACGAAGTCCCAGTTCCTGAAACCTTAAAAATAATCGAGTCTCGGCTCGAAAAAGACGAAAGTCTAACTGAACGTACTAAACTTCCTGTTAACGTCATTATGGAACGCTTGAATTATGCACTCAATGTAACTATTTTGAACTAGAGGGTAAATTATACCATCAAGATGAGGGGATGGCCATGGGGTCGCCATTGTCGCCTATCTTTGCTAATATCTTTATGGAGGAGTTTGAGCAAAAGGCTTTGTCTTTGGCTCAACTCAAACCGAAGATTTGGTGGAGGTACGTCGATGACACCTTCGTGGTATTTCCGCATGGAGACGATGAACTAAAAGACTTTTTAAGGCATCTTAACAGTATTTCTCCTTCCATCCGCCTAACAATGGAAGAGGAAGTCCAAAACAAACTAGCATTTTTGGATGTGTGCGTAGAAAAGGATAGGGACACGCTTAGGACAACTGTTTTCAGAAAAAAGACACACACGGGGCAGTACTTAAATTTTCAATCAAACCATCAAAAATCTGTCAAAGAAGGGGTAGCTTACTCACTATTTGACAGAGCAAAGAGCATTTGCTCAAATCAAGATGGATTAAATCAGGAAATCAAAAAAGTAGAGCAAGATTTGGCTAAGAATGGATACCCTCAATCCGTAATAAGAAAGTGCAAAACCCGTAGGGCTAAACAGAATGAGTCAGAGAACACTGAAAAATTCGTACCTATGTCAATCCCTTATGTGCCGGGATTATCGGAAAAAATTAGAAGAGTTGCTAGGAAGTTCAAAGTTAGAACCGCGTTTAGGACACAAAACACTCTTAGGCAATGTCTCGTAAAAACCAAACCAAAAAATGGCACTCAGGGATCAAAAAACTGTGTTTACAGAATAAACTGCAATAGTTGCTCTAGGCCGTATTATGGCGAGACAAAAAGACCTTTAAATGTTAGAATCAAAGAACACAAAGATAACACGAGGAAGGGCTTAGTGGATAAATCAAAAATTGCTCAACACTGCTGGTCTGAAAATCACCAGATGAATTTTGACGAAGCAAAAATAGTACACCGCGAACCTCATTTTTTCAAAAGAAAACTAATTGAAGCTTCATACATAAAACTAGCAGACCAACCAATCAGTCAATCTTCACTTGAAATAAGGCCAGTATGACTACCAATATTAAACAAAGAATTGAAAGACAGGGAAAATAAAGTGTCAGCAAATAGGGTAATTACTAACAATTCTGTTCAAAATTCTCATAACATGTTAACCCGTAGCAAGGCCAAGGGGCAAAATCAGGTTAAAAATTAACTAAAAAACACAAACAGACACACGGAATTTGCATATCACATGTCTCTGTTTCAGGTTTTCGCCACCGGTAGCGCGCCGTGATTTGGTTGGCTGTGGGCGCCGCCATTTCCGTTGCCGCCGCCATTTGCTTTCCTCCCACCAGTCTCAGCTCAGCTCTGATTGGGTGTGGACGTGCTCTCTCCTGTCTGGTGATTCTTGATACTTGTGATTCCTGTGTTATTTTGTGTATTGTTTTTCTTTTCAGCTTATTGTTTTCGTGACTGCTTTTACAGTTCTCTGTTTTAGCTGTGTTTTTGTCCAGGTTTTCCTGGCTATGTGTTACTAATCTTGTTATGTTCTAGGTTTTCTTCCACCTGAAGACGGGATCAGATTCCAGATCCCGAAACGTCGTGAAACTTGTTTTTTACTAATCAGTGATGGCAAATGTCCGCAAAAATCCTAATCAAAATATAGCGAGATATGACATGTTTTTGTAAGCTCCATAAGAATAACATGGGGAATGAGTATGCAGGTTTGCTGCAACAGGTATGTTTAAACTGGTTGGTTTTAATTCAATATTTAATAGATCTGAACTAGAAGAAGCCATTTACCAAGTTTTATCAAGATATATTGAGAAATAAGCGAAATATAGAATTTTACTTATTTCCCATAAGGTTAACATTTAGACAACGTACTGTGTTTACTACTTTCAATATCTTGGTAACCAATGGACATAGAGCAGTAATTCAAAATACTAAATTATTTGTTTTTTTGAGCTGAATTCAATGATTCTAACAAAAATTTGATAAATTTTATTTTTCTATGTGAAAAACTCAAAAAACCCATTTTTGGGGGGTTTTTCCCCCTTTACCCCCCCTTACGGTGGTCCGATTGGGCTGGATCATGATCTCGTCCGAGTGATTACCTCTTTACACGTCTGAACCAAATTTCATTAAGATCGGACCTTATTTATGGCCGCTATCGTGTTAACAGACATATATATAGATATATATATATACATAGATATATATATATAAATTCGAACGAATGGTGTTTTTTGCTTCTGGGGACCCCAAAATGAAAAGTTAACATGGTCTCGGACTTAGGTCTTACCATGAGTACTACCGTAATAGCTTATTCCTTTAAGGAAATTCGCTAAAAGAAGAGGACCTAAATTGGATCCTTGAGGGACTCCAAATTTGACTTTATTTAAGGTAGACCTAAATTTTAAAATTTTGTTAAAACTAGTGATTTGAGTTATTTCTACTACTAACTGTTGCCTGTTTAAAACATAGGATTTAAACCAGTCTAATGCTACACCTGTTATGCCCAGTTTATAGATATATACATATATCTATAAACTTAGATATATATTATATCTATATCTGTATAGATATATCTATGTTTATATATCTATATCTATAAACACATATTTATATATATATGTCTGTTAGCATGATAGCGGCCGCAAAAATGGTCCGATCTTTATGAAATTTGGTACGGTCATGTAAAGTGGCAATCAAGTGGACGAGTTCGTGAACCAGCCCGATCGGACCACCGGAAGGGGGGGTAAAGGGTAATAAACCCCCCAAAAATGGGTTTTTTGAATTTTTTACATAGAAAAATAAAATTTATCGAATTTTTGTGGGCACCATTGAATTCAGCTCAAAAAAAATTTATTATTTTGAATCGCTGCTTTATGTCCATTGGTTACCGAGATATTGAAAGTGGTAAACACAGTACGTTGTCCCAATGTTAACCTTACGGGAAATAAGTAAAATTTTATATCTCGGTTATTTCTCAACATATCTCGTTAAAACTTGGTAAATAGCTTCTTCTAGTTCAGATCTACTAAATATTGAATTAAAACCACCCAGTTTTATTATACCTGTAGCACAAACCTCCATACTCATTCCCCATGTTATTCTTATGGAGCTTACCAAAACATGTCAAATCTTGCTATGTTTGATTGAAATATGTTGTTTTGCATTTGAAATTTGCTGAGTATGCAGGTCTGCTGCAACGGGGTTATTTATTATTACAACTTTTTAATACTTTTAGGGATGTATCAAAATCAATTTTGTGGTTGTTATTTTCCTTGAGATGTTGCGCAACTTTAGATGAGGCATTCTGGCTTGCAGCATTATATTCCTTAAACCTCTCGGCAAAAGTCCTATTAGTGTAGCCTATGTATGTATTTTTTGTTACACTTTTTCTTACTGTTACACTCAATTAAATACACTCCTTTTTCTTGTTTTTTATCCATGGGAGGCATTTTTTTTTAATAGCTGGTTTGTTTACTTTATATCCAGGATAAAAGCCATTCTTTTTAAGCACATCACCTATTATTACCGATTGTTTATTTACAAAGTTGAGAGGTACAAACTTTTTCTTTGTTTGATCATTTTGATTCGGATTGGCCAATCAAATGTAGTTGATTAGTTAACAGCAGTATCAGTACACTCAGTATAACAATGTCCTCTTTTGATTCTAGCGTTCATGAAAAGAGGTTTTACTGGCTTTAGCTGGGCCATGAGGATGAGAGTTTTTTTTTTACTTTGTCCTTAAGTGTCCAATTAGTTAATTCACCCAGATTTTCTTTGCAGCTTGATGGCGACCATGATCCTGCTGGCTGAACACCTGGGAGTATACAAGTTGACTTTGGATTGCAAAGACCATATGGTCCCATTCTATGAAAGTTTTGGCTATGTCAAGGAACCTGGGAACTCTAACTATATGCAGATTAGATTTAAGTCATGAGATAAGCCAGCCAGCTTTACGATGATAACTTGACATTCTATCGGTCGGTACAAGACTATCTTACAACCAACAGAACATTGCAAATGCTAGCCCAGCTAGGGTAATGGTTGGATTAAGCAGTGGTGTAGTGGGGCCGGAACCGTCCGGAGCGGCGCTCCGCCGCTGCTTCAGCCTAAAGATAAGGATCGAAAAGCGTCATCAAATAAACTTGGTTCTTTCCTCTATGATATAATTTCGTCACATCGTGGTTAAATAAATCGTTGTCGCGTCGGTAAACACAAACTCTTTGTTGCATCGCGGTAAAGGTTGGTTTACCTAGACAGCGCCAAACGTTTAATGCTTTGCATCAGATTGGTAACACGGTGTCTGTGCCCATGACGTTTGTCCCTCGTTATCCACTTTGAACACTGGATACCAATTTTGTTGAAGTTATTGCACTACTGGCTGGCGCAATCCATTTGATGCGGTTAGGAAAACTATCCTTGTCTTAAACAAACTCAACGTAATGTCGAGGTAATAATTGTGTTATGGTTGTCGTAACGACTCGCCACGTCACCGTAAAAAAATCAACATGGGGTTTCGGTTAACTATCATGTTGCGGTAAACGTCATGTCGTCCGTCACATGACGCCGACGCGAAAAGGGCAAACTAATCTCGCCGTCGTCACGTCGTCATATACCAGATTGCAGTCGCGTTCGCATCGTGTGCAGTCTAATCTTTTAGTTTGACATTAGATTTTTGAAAACCCATTCTTTATCAGAGTTTTGGCGATTTAGAGATCTGAGATTCGGGTTTAACCCATTCCCACCAAAAAATTGTGTATAAGTACAAACAATTCTAGAATTAAAGTGCCCTTCACAAACAACACTGTGATTATATTTCATAAATTGATGGACTACCCATCCTTACCTCCTCCCCCCCCCCCCCCCCCCAGGCACTAGATTACCGCTCTGGCACGGCTAATTTTAGCACTACACCACTGTGATTAAGTAATTTTAAGCTTTACAGATGTGATAAAAGCTCTTGCCAATGTTGCTATACTATAAATGACTTAAAAGCTATAAAATATACCACCTTAGGTACTAGTGTAGCTAGAAACAAGGGAGACCCTCTTAACTTGGCTCCCTTGTTAAGTTACCAAATTAAACCATTAAGTTTAAAACTTAAAAAAAAAAATTTTTAAGAATTTAATTCAACAAATTATAGTGGCAGTAGTTCTTCCTTGTGGATTCAGAAAGGAAAATGTTGATTTGTTTGATCAACAAGTTTTATACATCAGTGTGTAAGACTTAGCTGATTTTAATAGAAAAAAGACACTTGCAGTTGTTAATAAAAAAGTTTTTAATAAAATGGATCGATAATTTGAGACTTGCCAATGTGATGTAATTATCTTGTTATGTAATTTTATAAGTAGACTGCCTCTAAATGTTGAAGTCTGCACATACATTCTATCTCAGAGTAGAGATAGCTTTTCATACCCTAATAATTAGACCATGGTGTTGGTGCTTTAAGAATCCAAAAAGTGGCTTTCATTAGATTTTTGTTAATTTGTGAAATGTCCCACGTTAAACACTTATTATTTTGAAATAAAGGAAAATATTTTAAAGTACTAAACCCTTAGTTATTATGCACTATGATTAAATCAAAACTAAAGAACGACCAAAATAGAACATTTTGAAGTTTCCTCTAGTATCAGTAGTAAAATAGTTTGGTCTCAGAAAATTGTTAAGAAATAGAAGATTACCTTCTTTAAGCGAATTTACTGTATAGGTAAGTAAATGGCATGGAAGTAGAGGAATTGTACTGGTATGGAAGCCCAAAATGTATCACTAAGGATCTTTACCAATACTAGGCAAATATGATTTTAATTCCATAAGAACAATGCTAACTGAATCTCCAACACGCACCAACCCAACATTATATAGAATTGATTAATTTTAAATTTTAACCCCCTGAAGAATTAGATATTCTAATTTTAAATTATATATATGCATAAATCAATTATACTTACTGCCATGGCCATTTGTTCCCCAGTTGGTATTGGCCTCAGCAACACGGCGCGGCGCCTCTACTCGCCTCTTGTGAACCCTCCTCTGTCTTTCAGGGTCTGCTGTCTACTGTCGTTAAGCCAAAACTTCTCCTCAGTACCTTTTTTTTCAAAATATATATATATTTCTTTCTTCTTTTTTCTTGATTGCCCAGGTTCAAAAATCTGGATATTATATAATTTCTGTGCAAATTATAGTTTTGTATGGACATAGTTGTGTTGTGTGGAATGATATTTTGAGCTCATTAATTATTTGCAGGCTTACAAACTTTTATTTGCCACATCCAGCCTATTTTGTATTTATAAATCCTCTCAGTTTTGTGGTGTCATAACTGGGCCAAGATTATGTAAAGTTATCTACTCATTTACAGCTCTTCTGACTTTAAGATAATCCTCTTCCCCAGGGTCCTCATGTTCCCTGTCTACTACCATAAATTTCATCCTAGAGTCAGAATTGTAAATTTTAGGCTATACTGTAGTTTTTTTATGTTTAAAACTAGTATTTTGATGAGATCTCTTATCATTCTTTGTCATAATAAGAACTAATAGCAACAGCTGAAATAATTAAGGTTTTTCATCCCCTAGAACTTAATTATCTGCCTTCCTACAGTTTTCACCAAACCATTGTTTCCCCTTCTTTTTTCTTTGTCCTCCAATACAAATTCTTTGATTGAATACCTCACATTGAGCAATTGTCTTTCAACATTTTATGACTGTTTCTTCCCTACGCATTTGAAACCTGTTTTTTAGTTACATTCTCGTGTGGTTTTCTTCTTTAGTTTTTTCCTTCACATTCACTTCCCCTGTTCCATTCTTCTTTCTTTTCCCTTTTCCTATTCTTTGGTTAATGGTAACTAAAACGAGATGATGGTCTGAATCTCTGTCGCTTTCCTCATTCTTTTATACTTGTGATGTCTTTTGTCTATGAGTTTCGACTTGGTCAGGACTTCTTAGGTCGATTCACTTGTTTATGCATAATATTGCTGGACTGATAAGTTTATACCTGGTGGACCGTCTTGCTTGGTGATTTTTTTTTTCAATTTTAGTCTAGGTCTAATTTTTACCCTTTTTTGCTGCAACATAGCAGCTTTAGCTGCTTTAGCTGATTGGCAGCTTTAGTTTTGTTTATCGTCATTTTTTTTGTTGTAATTTGGTTGCAAATTTAGCAACCAATATGAACCCATTTTAACATTTTGAAACTTTTAAATTAACTTTTTTTGTTTCTATATTTTTTCAAGCCAAGGAATAATACAAACATGGTCATGGTAACATGGTCACTTTTATTGAATGATTTACCTAGAAATGTTGGGGTTGATTCTGTTATCTACGCGGATGACACCACCCTAATCTCAACTCATAAAGACATCAACACTCTAAATTTAGTCTCAAATGAAGCCAAAAACCTAGCATCTGTTTGGTTGTCAGCTAATAAACTCAAATGCAATCAGGAAAAAACACAAAACATTTTAATTGGCCTTTCCAAAGAAATTAAAAAACAATCCGTTAAATTGCTTGGTTTTTGCATTGATTCCAAATTGAACTGGCAGGAACAAATAGATAACACATGTAAAAAAATCTCCCGTGTCAATTACTTAGTCTGGAAGCTTAAAGATTTCGTCACATTTAATTATTTAAGGATGGCATACTTTGCCTTTTTCCAGTCACATATTACTTATGGGCTCATGCTTTGGGGACACTCGTCGCATACCAAAAATATTCTCATTTTGCAAAAAAAGGTAATTCGTACCATCTGTGGGGTGGGCCCTGTGGAGCACCGCAGGCCTCTTAATTATGACAGTAATTAATTTATACATTTACCAATTTTACAATATACTAAAATTAATTTGCATGAATTTAATATCAGGCTAGACATTCATAGCTATGAAATAAGAGGTAAATTTCAACTTAACACACCGGTTCATAGACTAAGTAAAATTAGCAACTGTCATAGACTAAACTGCATACGTTTTTTTAATAAATTACCTCCCACAGCCAGAATTGTTTCCTTCAAGATATTTAAAACCAAAATATTTGAGTGGTTAATTAAAAACCCTTTTTATGACATTCCTGAATTTTTAATAACGAACATGGAAATTTCTTTTCAGTGTAAAACATAATGTTAAGACTAGTCAAACCGTTTTCCTTATTTTATATGTCACCACTTCGTAAATATTTTACCATGTTTGTGAAAATTATTGTATATACATCTGCATGTATGTTGACTTTGTCTATTCCTTTGTACAAATAGGTCAATGACAATAAAATTCTTGATTCTTGAATGTTGGAATCTCTTTCCTTGAAAAGTGTGTGCTCATGATCATCATATCTCTCCTGCTTCTGCTAAGGATAAAAGTCAGACTCCATTATCGTTTAATTCCTCACAAAGGCTTTATTTTCTTGCAGCTTTATTCCACACCTGATTCTTTGCCTACTTTTGAATACCCATGATAATTTCAAAACCCCAGGTGGTCACAAATCATACCTATGTTGTTTATGATGTTGGTGGTGGTGGTGGGGGGGGGGGGTTAGGGTAGCTTCCCCCCTCTTCTAACATTTCTTTGAATAATATGTCTTTATTCATCTTCTGCATTTTCAGATGGTGCATAAATACTTATCACAGAAGAATTCTTAAATCTTCCTTTTATATAAACACTTAGCAGTTGCCCATGGTTTCGCTCACGATAAAAATTACAGCTGATCTTACTTCTTAACTGTAAAATTTTAGTATTCACAACTGTTTACAATTTAGTATTTGAATGTTTACATCCTTATAAAATGTAAACATTGAAGCTAAGGATGTTCACTGGGCGTAGCCCGAGGGGATTTTAAGGAAGTGAATAGGCCTAGGCCTATGTCCTTTTCTGATATAGTGGCTCTATTATTGTCAGTTTTAACTTTGCCTGTCATATGTCACATTGTTTCTTGCAATATTCTGTCCATTTTATATCCATCAAATTTCCCTGATAATGCCTATGCCTCCAGTTATTGCTGGCCTTCTTGTGATCCACGTTGTAAATCAAAAGCAGTTTTTGTGTGTCTTTGGTCTGTTCCTAGTTTTCCTTCCTATTTCTGAGAATTTAAATTGTTTGTGAATGCTTGTTTTTTCCTAGATCACTTGTCGGCCCAATGCTCAACCCCCATATGGCCCTGGAGGGCCGGTTTCAGGTTGTTTGGCTTAGGCCTACCTCATCAGTACCAAGTCTACCAAAGAAGCTTTACTCCTCCCCCCCTTTACTTTGGGAAAGCACCAGCGCAATCCTTTGCTCCTTCATTCCTTTGCCTCTACATCTCTGCAACTGATGATATTTTGGTTCCACTACTAGGGGAAAACGATTAACAGAGTAATTAATTAACATAAAAATGAATTTTAATTGCTGGGTATTGTGTTAGGTTGGAAGTTATAGAGGTACAGAGTTAACATTGGTCTTTGGGACAAAACCTCATGTCAGTGATGATGTTGTATTATCAACTTGTCATTTTGCTTAGTCTAGCTGAAATCTACTGGATTATTGCCAAAAATATTCCAATTTTACATTTTTTTGTAGCACCATACCTGTACAATCACTTTCCATATTATTCCTAAGGAGAAAACTGTGGTATGTTCATTTTTGTATATTTAACTTTATTTCACATGATTTGAGGCTCAGTCTAAATGATTAATTTAAACATTTGAAACTCATTGAGTACGCAGGTCTATTGCAATGGAGATTTTTATAAATACAATTTATGGGATATGTTATAATATATATGGATACGGGTAAACACATTTAAGACACTTTCGTACGTGAGGAATGTTTTATGAATTTTAATATATAGTTCCATTTAGTACTAAATTTGTATTTTATTTACCCAAAAGACTTAAGCAATGCAAAAATATCTGTTTTAGCGAAATATCTCTTACCCCTTGAATTTTTTAACTTTTAAGATGTAAGTTTTTTTGCAACTGAAGGACATCCTTCAGTAGAGCAAAGAGCTGAATTTTTGGAACATTGCTGCTATTCATCGGCAGTGGATCAAACTTGATTCACTTTCTTTACAACCAAACTCATGGACATGGTTTGAAATAGTAATAAAGGTTAATCACAGATTGTAGCACTTATTGTTTCCTAGTTTATCCGGAACCACCAGCTATTTAAATCTATAAACACTTTTAAACCTCAATAAAACAGCATTAACAATACCAGTTGGGGCAAAAGACCCTAAAATAAGATACAAATGCTGAATTTTTTGTTATTCACACTTACTAATCGGTAACAGTTTGACGGATTTAAATGGTTAAAATGTAATGATAAGGATATTTTGACATTGAAGAAATATTAAGAGAAACACGGCCGGAAATTGTTTTTTTCAAAATGGCGGCTGGAGCACAGCAGGAATTTCCGGAGACTTTTGTCATTTTAATTAGGGAGGTTTACTTAACATCTGTGCGAAGTTTTAACTGGACTGATAAGTTTACACCTGTTGGACCAGGCCTTGCTCGGTGATTCATTTTTTTTAGTCCATGTCTAATTCTTATCCTTTTTTTGCTGCAACATAAGATTGGCAGCTTTAGTTTTGTTTATCTTCACTTTTTTAGCGAATTTCCCCTATAGGGATGAAGCTATTATCGTAGGTCACCATGATAACTTTTTGTTTTGGGGCCCCCAGAAACAAAAAATACCATTTGTTTGAATTTTTAGATATAAAGTATATGTACATATACATATACCGGGTGTCTCACCTAAAGTGAACTAATAGCTAACTTTTTTATTATAAATCTGGCAAAGAACTTCTTATGGGTGACTTCCCTTTATTTATAAAGCTGCTTGTTGGAGTGACTCAGAAATTTAAAAATATGGCCTCCATTTTCGAATATGGCGGACAACTTTGATTTTTCTTATGGAGCACCCTGTATTTTATGGCATTTTTGAATTTAACGCTTAATTTGAGGAACTTTTTATTCCTTCTTATTTTTTCCTAAACCCATTGGTTCAGGAGATATGAGCAATTAAAGTTTGATTTTTTCCCATTTAAAAAGCATTGTTTCCACTTAACCAATGAATACACGTTTGTGTATTCCGGAGACTTTTGTCATTTTAATTAGGGAGGTTTACTTAACATCTGTGCGAAGTTTTAACTGGACTGATAAGTTTACACCTGGTGGACCAGGTCTTGCTCGGTAATTCATTTTTTTTAGTCCATGTCTAATTCTTATCCTTTTTTTGCTGCAACATAAGATTGGCAGCTTTAGTTTTGTTTATCTTCACTTTTTTAGCGAATTTCCCCTATAGGGATGAAGCTATTATCGTAGCTCCCGTGGTCAGACCTAAGCACAAGACCATGATAACTTTTTGTTTTGGGGCCCCCAGAAACAAAAAATACCATTTGTTTGAATTTTTAGATATAAAGTATATCAGGCCCGGCGACAGGATTTTCGGGCCCCTGGGCAACCTGCATCGCGGGCCCTAGAAACTGACGACCTTTTTTTTATATACTTATTGCGTGTATTTTCGGCCCCTTTACAGCCATTTCGGACCCTTTTCTCCTCTTTCCGGGGTCCCCTACAATCCCGGGCCCCTATACATTTACCCCCCCGGGCCCCCTGTCTGCCCGGGCCCCTGGGCAATTGACCCAGCTGCCCCCCCCTGTCGCCGGCCCTGAAGTATATGTACATATACATATACCGGGTGTCTCACCTAAAGTGAACCAATAGCTAACTTTTTTATTATAAATCTGGCAAAGAACTTCTTATGGGAGACTTCCCTTTATTTTTAAAGCTGCTTGTTGGAGTGACTCAGAAATTTAAAAATATGGCCTCCATTTTCGAATATGGCAGACAACTTTGATTTTTCTTATGGAGCACCCTGTATTTTATGGCATTTTTGAATTTAACGCTTAATATGAGGAACTTTTTATTCCTTCTTATTTTTTCCTAAACCCATTGGTTCAGGAGATATGAGCAATTAAAGTTTGATTTTTTCCCATTTGAAAAGCATTGTGTCCACTTAACCAATGAATACACGTTTGTGTATTCATTGATTTAACTAAGCCATCCCATGTATTCCTTATGGAGTAAAAGCACATTTAAAAGAATACATTTCTATGAGTGAACCTCAACTAAAAATTATATTTTGATTAAATCTCAACTAAAGTCACATTTTAAGGCACTTTTAATCTTTGGTACCATTAAACCCAACCGTTTTCGATATACAGACTACCAACAATTTCTCAATGCATTTTTAATGGGAAAAAATCAAACTTTAACTGCTCATACCTCCTTAACCATTGGGTTTAGGAAAATATGATAAATAATAAAAAGTTATTAAAATTATGTGTAAAATCCAAAAACACCATAAAATACAGGGTGTGCAATAAGAAAAATCAAAGTTGTCCACCATATTGGAAAATGGCGGCCATATTTTTAAATTTCGAAGTGACAACAAAAAGCAGCTTTAAAAATAAAGGTAAGTCCCCTATAAGAAGTATGTCAGATTTATAATAAAAAAGTTAGCTATTGGTTCACTTTAGGTGAGACACCTGGTATATATAAAAATTCAAATGAATGGTGTGCATGTGTTTGTGCGTGCGTGCGTGTGTGTGTGTGTGTGTGTGTGTGCGCGCGCGCGAGCGTGCGTGCGTGTGTGCGTAACTTAAGTGTCTGTAAGCACGATAGATTTAAATATCTCTATTATGATGAGAGGCATTAGTTCACTGATTGTTCTCAAACCAAAACGCATACGGTAACATCACTTAAATTTAACTCACAGCGTGGATCTTAAATTTAAGACATATTTTAGAGAAACATGAATTTTTTTATTGAAAGTCTTAAATGCGCCTCAAACTTGTTCAATTTCAACGACTAATATAGGTAGTGAGGGACATGATGAAGCTTGAGTTTGAAGTTTTGGCTGAGGAGGGAAGGAAATCAACGATGACGTGGAGGCAGGTCCGCCCCAAGGGCGGGGCGACCGCGGCAGCCGCCGCGGCTAGGGGGGGCGCCATGGCCAGAGGCGTCAGCAGCCGTTTAAGGGAAAAATACAAATATTGCCGATACATTACAGGGCGCAAATATTTCTCTGGAAAGAATAAACAAAATTTAATCAAATGGCTATCTCTAACTTTGTTTCCATTCATAAAATTAAACTCCATTAAGTAAGTCGTAAATGAGTAACTTTGGGGACAAGGGGTGTTCGGATAACTGAATATTCGGATAATCGAACATGAAAAGGCAACATTTTAAAATTATGTATGTAACGTAATTTTAATAGTAAAAAAGGCTAAAAAATGATCAAACAACAATTATTCACTTAATTTTATTATGAAATCTATCAGAATACATTGATATCCCGGCGCAACGGGAGTTTTGGTTGGCGCGCGAATTTGAATTGCTTGAGAATCTTCAAAATATGAATTATTACGGCGTTCGGTTAACCAACGGTTCGGATGATCGACGTTCGGATAATCGGCGCTCTACTGTATTCATGGTATCAAATCATGATATTACTGTATTGAGTTTTACTAACTGTGTAGGCTGATGCCCCTTGATTTTATTGGATTTTTTAAATATAGTATACAGTCAGTGCTTTTGGCGTAATGTTTGTGATGATTATGATAGCGATTGTCAGCCTGAATCGGAATACTGTACCAAGCGCCTGTTTCAAAACGAGCTTCACAAGTAAAATGGTAGGACAAAGGCATTAACAGCAAATAATGTAAACACTAAATTAAATATTAGTGATTGCCATTTTTAAAAATATCAGTGTCAATATTATTAATCTACCAGCATAGTTTTGAGACGGGAGCCAGGGCCAGGCCCGTACTGGCCCGGGGGACAGAGGGACATGTCCCCCTGCGCCCTCCTCCCCTTAAAGGTATAACGGGCGCCCGCCCTCTCAACACCCATTAATAATTTTTTTTTGCGATAACATCCCGAACATTTTTATTTACAATGCCAGCATATCCAAATATTTTGTTGTCATTTATATATATATATATATATATATATATATATATATATATATATATATATATAAACATTTTTCCACCCTTGCTACTAAACAGCTTATTTGCTGTCTTGGTTCAGACACTTATCTGTAACATGGGATATTTACCCGGTTTTCGGTTGGCTGTTCGGGGATTTTACGGGTATAAAAAACGGTACGTCAAACTGAGGACAATGGATTCTGTATTCATTGCTGAGGATTTTAGACTTGGGCTGGGGGGACTCAACCGACATCGAAGATGTCATTCAACGGCATTTTTTATCTATAACTAGTGGATGCCATCTGCTATCAATACTTAATTTGAATCGTCCATGGTTTTACTAAGTCCTCTCATGTTCGCAGTTCTAATGGTTTTTATATGTGGATTTCTTTTTTTTTAGGCAGTTTTACATAACGAAGGTTAATGATAATTTTACCCTGTATGATTTAGTCGAGAAATTCACTGTTAAACACCAAAATTAATTTTAAAACTGTATTGTAGATCTCTGTCACATACTTTAATTTGCTACCTTAATTTTTTTATGGCGGATTCACTGATAGCGGGTAAATAATGAGTAACTTGGCAAATATACTTCTTCTTTTGTTATGTAAAGGGCATTTTACTAAAAATTCCTAGGAAATACAAGTTTTCCAGAATGTGACCAAGGGTCAGCTTTGCTGTGTTCGGATTTATGGAGATAAACAGTATGTTTTTATGACTCTATACTGCCTAAAAACGCAAGTTTATATATCTTCCTTCTTAAAAAGGAAAATACCTCGGTGTGCCACTGCCTGGCGCCCCCGACATACCTGCCCCCCACCCTCTCGACGTACCCAGCACAAGCCTGACCGCAGGGCCTGATTCCAAAACGATGTTCGATGTTGGTAAGTTAATTATACTTAATATGTAATTAGTAAATTTGGCGATCATAAATAATTTACATAGAGTTACTTTACACCCTGTTAGGGTTTTTTACTACTGGATGGTAGCTAGTACTTGTGAAACCCGTTTTAAAATAAGCCCCAGATTTTTTTTACTGATGGATCTGTCTGACAGGCGAATTGATAGAAAGAATAATGTCTTCTCTGTTTTATATCGGATGACTTTTAATATGAAATTAATTTTTAAAAATTACAGGACTTTTACTAGCAGGTTTTTGTTAAACCTATGATAAAAGTGAATTGATAGCTTGAAACAAATTAATATAAACAAGTAGCAATGGAAATTAATTATCCGCGTTTGCTCGATTTGTAACCACCGACAAAATAGTAAGCAAATAAAAAGTAATTGTGTGAGCTTTAATACCAATATTATTTATTTTTTGTAAATATAGTAATTCAGCCAAATTTTTTTTTAATGGGGGCGCTTGTTAAAACTTCGCCCCGGGCGCCTACTGGCCTTGGGGCGGCCCTGCGTGGAGGTAAACCAAGCCATGTCATTACTCTACTAGTCTGGTAGCTAAAAAATACTAAACCAAAACAAAATGTAGGTTGATACCAGAAACAATGTTTTGCTCGTTGAATAACAATCTATAACTATGTGACATGTTTTTTGTTTTGTATATAACACATGACTGACACAAGAAATTTGTATAGATCGATTTTCTTGACGGGACCACTTTTTGAGATACTGTGCGAGAGATAGATAATGTTCTGAGGGAAAGTGTTAACCAATCACAGTCCCTTGTGGTGACATGCTCAATCACGATTGGCTGAAGCAAATATGTTTTTTTAGTTACTTGGATACTTACTTGGATACTTGGTTATCCATCCAGTTGGCTTATGAAGCATTGGATGTCGTCAAAAGAATGCCGGTATAAAAAACCGGACATTTCGGTCGCTCCGATGGGTGAGATCGGGGATAGGTTATGTTAGGTCAGTCTTACAAATTCTTCAAAGGGGTGTTCTCTGGCTGCATAATTCAAAAAATTCTCTCAAACTATAAAAACTATTACTAATCAAGAAATCTTTCAGATCATTTTTGAACTTGTTGATTTTGTTTTGTAATTTAATTTGTGCCGGAAGAATTTGGAAAATCTTTTGGCCAGAATATTTAGGTGTTTTTTCAAATGCCTTTAAATTGTGTTGTACTGCAAAATTGTTCTTGTTCCTTGTATTATTAGTTCTTTTTTATTTTAACAGTTTCGTGATATCTGTTACATATGTTACTTCGATAATCCCTGAACTTGAACCTAATACTTTGTAATTTGTTTTAGTAGCGAATGTTTGTTTTCATATCATCGAAATCAGGAGAAAAATTAAATGGTTTCCCAAATAAAACAGCTGTTGATAGCTGTTAAAATTAAGGCTATCGGCAAGAAAAGAAATATCTATGGCCGAATATAAATAGTGTTATAAAAATGAAAAGTTACACTTTGTAAATGTGAATGCTTATTCAGAAGGATAATGTTTGGTCCAAAAATGGCTGTTACAGAACTTGTCACAGAAACAGTTACAGCATAGTCCAAGTGTCAAAGTTGCCTTACATTTTGTATTTAATTTATCTATTATTAATCAGTTTATGATTAAAGTTAATTAGTCTTTTAGCAAATCATATAATGGTGGGAGAGGGTTCAAACTAAAGGTATTTGATCCTAAAACTCGGTAAGAGTAACAGTAGCCTACCCTGATGTTCTCAGGCGCTCGCTGTGGTTCGTTAGCGTTCATAGGTACAGTCACACCAGACCAACGTAAAGTTCTACTTGTTTAGTGATCCAAACCTGTAAACCAATAAACTTAAAAGAAAGGATCAGTGTTTAGGGTATAAATTAACGTTGATATGCAAGACTGTGCGGAATTTTCAGATCCATGATGCAAGCTCTAGTTTAAATTAAGGGCTTTAGACCTACTACATCGAATGCTGACAAATGCAAATGCAATCTAATGAGCAGAAGTGAACGCCAAAAATGGTGGGAGTTCACTATCGTCAAATCAGGGCGAACCTGACTTGCCCAAACATTCGGCGGTCTAAATGCCGTTTGAGGCCATGAAAGAACGCTTAGGAACGAGCCATGCCGAAAGTTTGCATTTAAACAATGAAAAGAGGCTTTTTCAAAAAGTTTTAATTGATGTACAACAACTAAATAGTTTCTATATATGGTATCATAACTATAGGAGTTTTGGTACATTCTAAATCCTGATATAATACATCTAAGAACCTAACAGTTGTTTCATATTGGCTTTATCTAATTTGTCACTAATAAGCCTACACCATGCAGATTCCTAAAGTTCAATTAACATGTTCGTTGCGAACGTTTGTCTCATTAACATGCAGTGCCAGTGCCAAGTTCATTTGTAGGTAATCTTTCCATCTTTTTTCTTCACCACTACAACGATGGAAATGCATACAGTCTATGATTATAAAAATGGTTAAAATTCAAAAAAAACTCCCTTAAAATCTTCTGTTTCATATAGTATGTACATTATTCGAAATTTCCTTTTCATCCTCTGATCTGATTAAGGATTATGGAGTTATTAAGACAATTAAGACCTATTTCGATATTACCAGCAATATCCAAGATCCTAGAAAAAGTGGTTATCAAGCAGATAAATGAATTTGTAAATGTCCAAAAATTGCTCCCAAAACTTCAGTCAGGCTTTAGAAAAAACCACAGCACATGTACTACCCTTACGAACCTATTCAGTGATATGATTGACAATAAAGACAAGGGTAGACACAGTACCCTGGTAATGCTAGACTATTCCAAGGCATTTGACTCTATAGACCACAATGTGTTGATTGCAAAAATGCTTTACTTTGGATTTGGTGAAGAAATCACTAAGTGGGTTCAATCGTATCTCAGAGACAGACTTCAGGTCACCAGACTAGGGAGTGAAACATCGGAACCAATTGCCAAGCGGCGAGGTGTTCCTCAAGGCAGTTGCCTGGGGCCTATCCTGTACACGGTATATACAGCTGATTTTCCTAATTGTGTAAAACACTGCACAGCTCATTTGTACGCTTATGAAACCCAGCTACTTTTGTCATATGTTCCTGAGCTTATGAGGGAGGCCTCCAGTCAAATCAACGCTGATCTGCAGAACATTTCTAGATGGTCTGCTGACAATGGCCTTAAGCTCAATTCTAATAAGTGTACTGTTTTGCACACTGCACCATTCAACCTAGTTCAGACTCTCAAAAATAGTGGAGAGAGTAATCTCACTTGACGGCGAAAGCCTAGCAATTTGTGACAAGATCAAGACACTTGGTGTGTTGCTTGACAAAAATCTCTCCTTCTCAAATCATGTAACGCATGCCTCCCAGCGAGCCCTGGGAAGGCTAAGAGGTTTAGGAGTCTGTGCCAGAAACCGCAAAATGACATATTGTGCAGTCACTGATTTTATCAGTATTTTATTACTGCTTTCCCTCATATGGCAACAGCCTTTCAAAAGAGGATTTAGGTCGGATCCAAAAGCTCCAAAACTCAGCTATTCGCTTTGTTTTTTGCTTAAACCGATACGACCATATATCCCCATACCGCGAAGCGGTCAAGCTGCTGCCTGTGGAAGCTGTATGCAGTATGATGACATGTTGTATGACACACAGGATTTTGATGACAAGCGAGCCCGACTACCTTTGCGAGAGGCTCTCCTTCCGCGACGAGGTCTCTCAACGCAGAACTCGCCATGGTGGGAGACTCCACTTTCTAAAAGTAAATCTTGAATTTGGGCGGAAAAGTTTTTTATACTTTGGCCCCCGGTTATACAATGAGCTCCACGATAGCCTAAAAAGCTTAAGCTCTGCTTCCTTCAAAAGAAAAATAAAAGAATCGTTAATAGAGCATAGTTAAGTATAACCTATTTTTTATAAATGTGTTTTGTAAATTTTTTGTAAGATTTTTCAATTGATTTCTCAAGTTGTTCTGAAAAGCTGGTGTACCAGAGAAACGCTTGTTTAATAAAAGCATTATTATTTTTATTATTGTTATTATTATTATCTGCAAAATGGTTCATAATCCACGCGTGCGATTGCATTTGGATTATATGTAAATTTTCAATATGTAATTTTTGAGAAATAAAATTAATTTTGAATTTGAATTTGATCTAATTAAGAAACCAAAAACATTTTCACAGCTGTCTTTTGAATTTAGGCCCGCATTACCCTTTCAAATATTTTATAAAAGATCTTTTATTAAAGATTTGATGTGACCAATCAAAATTCAAGCCAGCTGATTTTCAAACCAAATCTTTAATTATGATTGGACAAATAAATCTTTTATAAAAGAATCTTTTATAAAATATTTGATAGTGTAATGCGGGCCTTTAGGAAAAAGAAACTCTTGCAATTGCAACCAGTAAGTAAATGAACAGTTATCATTAAAAATATGTATCTAAATAGCGGTTGCGTGCGAAAAAGAAATAGCTCCTCTAACCCGTTCCATAGATTGAAGGGGAAAGGGGAACGACCAGAGGGGTTTTACCTTCCTTAGAGTTCCGGCCAAATCATTAGGCGGGTGAGTGAGTGCGCTGCTGGCGTTCAAAATATGTTTTTGGCAATCTGAAGTTATAGACAGTTATGCTCTTTGTTTATATTCTCCAAATCAGCTGAGTAAGTTCTCCAAACATACCCAAGTAAGTGTGCTTCTATCTGTTGGAAATATGTTTAACTACTTAAATGTGTTGAGGAGCAGAGATGTCTTTAACACCAAGTCATTTATACAGCTGGAGTTTCCATTTTTCGCCACCCACCTAATGATTTGGCCGGAACTTTACATGCGCGGAAATTTTCTGTACATGGACCCGTAAAGAAAATCTAAGAATAGTTGTATCAATTGATCATCTGTTATTATTTATTTCCCCTCCTCTTTGTTTATATTCTCCAAATCAGCTGAGTAAGTTCTCCAAACATACCCAAGTAAGTGTGCTTCTATCTGTTGGAAATATGTTCAACTACTTAAATGTGTAGAGGAGCAGAGATGTCTTTAACACCAAGTCATTTATACAGCTGGAGTTTCCATTTTTCGCCACCCACCTAATGATTTGGCCGGAACTTTACATGCGCGGAAATTTTCTGTACATGGACCCGTCAAGAAAATCTAAGAATAGTTGTATCAATTGATCATCTGTTATTATTTATTTCCCCTCCTCGAAAAATCCAAATTCATCTGGGTTTGTTTGTTAACACCCAAGCTTCATTATGTGCCTCACTACCTCTATCTATGTATTAATACGCAAGCGGTTTTCTTTTCACTGTTCAACCTCAATAACAGCTGGACAGATTTTAACGTTTCAGGTGTCTAATTAATCAAAGGACTTTGTTGTAGATTTGTCAATACGTTTGAGAATTTTAAAAAAGGGCCTCACTAAAGTTCAGTAAAGGACTGAAGTTCCGGAACTGTGAAGCTAATCATCGACCAATTGAGTTGACTTGGTGAATTTGACCAAGCTTAGTTCACTTTGGTTTTCAACTGAACATGGTCATGCTTTGAAATAGGTAGTTCTACAAGTAAACCACATAGACTGCAGCACTTATAATTTACTTTTCGAAAAGAGTGATTTTTATTTTTATAAGTGCTTTGGCTACTGGGATTGGATGAGAAACCGTTTTCAACAGTTTGTATATTATCGTTTTTTAAAGATTTAAATTGATGTAGGCCTAATAATGGCCTTGGTTACCAAAAATGAAGTGTTTTATAGATTTCAGCTTAGTGTTGTTTTATAGTCTTATTAACTTCAGCCTATTTATTTTTCTGGATATGGTACAGTTATAATTCCGCCAATAAGAAGAAGACGCACATTAACTAACCGGACCGACCAGAGGGAACACAAATGTAACCGCTGGCTTAACCCTCCCATCGTAGGCCTATCATTGTATGGGTTCAGAGCGGCATTAATAGATTGTCGTGGTGCTCCTTCCAACCTTGGACCAATGAACATAAAATGTTTGCATGCGGTGGCTTGCATTTAAAAAATGAAAATATTGGTAGAGATAATGTATTATTTACTTTTTGTTGCTAAAAAGGAAATCTAATAATCTGGGCAATCAGTCTAATTTTCGGATTTCGCCATATTTTCAAGATCTTACAGAAAACTCTCAAGCTAAGAACAGGGCTGTTATACTTAACTTAAATCCAAAAATTTCTTGGGTAACATTCAACAGTAGTTGTTGTAAGCACCATTCTTTTGCTGGTATTAAAATATACATTTCAGAAACAAGAGAACAAGGAAAAATGAAGAAAACTGAACAGGTATTCACAAAAAATATCGTTTACCGGGAACTCCTGCAGTAAATCAAATTAAATTTACAATTTCAGTAGCTTATCCATAATTTTGCTATTAAATTTAGCCCTTTGATTAAATTTTAAAGGAAATAAATAAATCATTCATTCTTTATTATTTTACTATATAGAATTTTTTTTTTTGCTCGAGCAACGGGTTATCTAGTATATCACAGGAGCTGGTAAGGCACTGAGTATTTACATGCTTAAAAATACAACATATAATAATAATTACTCAAATTAAGGAACATTCATCAAAATTATTAAAAAAACAAATTATGATGGGTGATGGTATGATAACTTATTTGCTTCAAACATCTTAGATTGAAAATTTTTAATTCCAAAAACAGTAAAGTAGGTACTGGATGTCGTCAATAAAGATGTTATGACTAATTAAATATACTTTATCCTTATTTTCCATAAAAAAAAAGTTAAAGTATTTTTTCAAATCTTTTTTATGACTTAATCCTTAAAATAACCACAAGTATAATAGATGCATTTGGTCTCAAATTTCAAGATCTACAACTTTTGTACTGAGTATTACGGTCATTTATCGAGTTATACGGTCATTTATCGAGTTATAGTTATTTTGGTGCAATGTGAAAATAAATGGAAAAAATCATAATTTTTTAATGAATTATTAACTTATCTTAAAAGGAATATTGCCCTAAAACTCAAAATACATATATGTAAAACATGAAATTTTCTTGTAGTAAATTTTATTCTGAGATTTTTAAAACAATGTGTAAGTTATTGCTCTATTTTGCATGCTATATAGCCTCTTTAATTACACTGTTTTAAGTAAAACCTTAAAATAAAATTTAAGCTTTTTGCCCATGGGTATGAAAACGTTACCCGGTGGATTTAGGGTCTCCATAGCCTTAACATCATATATCAACAATAATATTAACTTAATCTGACAAATCTCAGTTTTGGAACAAATCTAGACTACAAGTTCCCTCTTGAGCTACTCCTCAATACAAATCTAAATAAAAAAACTAACCAAATTCCCAATAGAGTTGTCAAAATTACTCTAGCAAATAAGCCTCACAAGAAATTATAAAGAGGACAAAAGAATTATATAGATATTTTAATCTGTGAACTCATTACTTAATATAATCAGATGAGTTAAAAGGATTTCTTCCATGAGCCATGACCTTTTGTATAGTTAATTTAATGTTCCCCACTTGCTATGTTTAGTTGTTTTTTACTCCTTGTAAAGGGTGAGTTAAGTAATAATTTGTCTCCCACCGGGATTAAAGTGATTACTTTGCCTCCCGGTAAGGGTAAACCCATAAGAATAACATTGAAATCGATAATTCAAAGAGCGCCTTCAAATTTCCACGCACACACGCAATGCAAATAGTTTACAGCTCAACGATGGCTATGATCAGGGTCATTTAATTTTCAGCTGATTTAGTGGCAGGAATAATCATATGAAGAATAACATAGCAACAATCAGCAGAGAGAACGTCAAAGAATTAATTTTAAGGATGTAAGAACGTTGCAACAATCAGCTGATGCTGGTGCACATGGCTGCAGCTGGGCAGCTGCAGGGATGCAGACGCTTATAGCATAACGAAACAAAATGAGTATGTTTTATTACCAACTTACTAAGTTAATAAAATAAATGTTAATGGCCAAGATATGTATTACTGCAGTTGAGGGAAAAAATGTTGTTTGTAATTCGGGAGTTAAAGCACATGCATTGTCTCCCTCGTAAAAATTGCCACCCAGCTCGCAAGCTTGGGTGCCAACATTTTCACTCGTGAGAAAATGTGTAATTCACTCACTCAACACCCAAATAAATTTATAGAATATGTAGGTTTTATGTATTAAATAAAAAATAATAATTTCACATCAAGAATGCGCAAGAAAGAAGAAAATTTGGTGTTTAATATTCATTGCTATGGGCAGTAAAGTATTGCATTTATGTAAGATTTTTCATCCATTCTTTCCTTTTTTCAGTATAGGCCTATGTATAGTCTTACCAGACAGCAGGGATTTCCCCGGACAGTCCGGGTTTCAGGCTTGCGTCCGGGGAAACGTCCGGGGTTGAATTTTGTCCGGAATTTTAGTCAGCCTGCATGAAAATTAGAGGAAAACCCGAAATAAATGACCAAAAATTATTTCTGAGCAGTTTTGAAAAAAGTTTATACAAAACAAAATAAATTTTAAATTAAACGAAGTGATATTTTATGGTTTCACCAGGTATCATACTAAAAGGGTCTCGTCCGGCGACGGGCTAATTCGTTGCGCGACAACTGCTCAACTGCGTCTTCTGCTTGGTCACGAGGCCTACATCATTGTTTTTACCAATTATTATTCAGGAAACGATAATGCCACGCAAAAACGGCAGCAAAGTAGCCCGTCTGCCGAGACCCTTAGTATTAAACGGGACCAAACTATCACACCATTTCATTTCCTCGTCCCACTCTTCCCCCCCCCTTTCTTTTGGTGTCCGGGGTTGGCTCGAAAGATTTTTGGTAAGCCTACCTATGTATAATAATAACAGGCCTTTGAATCGCATCGGTTCTACGCCTTTTATGTGTAATAATTCAGCCGGTCGGTTTTTAGTAGTATTTGCGTTTTGTGTTTACCATTCATTACAGTAAATAAACAGACACAAACCACCTCTTCTTTGTAGTACACATATTTAGGACAGATAATATTAAATTAAAAAGGATTCTTGATACAGTACAGTATCGCAAAAGTTAGGATTTTGTCGGCTCTTGTTGACGTCAATTGAGTTGGTCACGTGGTTGGGAGTGTTCGTGGAAAGTAAAAATAACAACTGGCGATGATGTCATCCAGTCGCCAGTCAGTAGAAAAGGGTGGTAGAGTGGGAGGAAGGAATCGCTTTATTTCAGGAAAGGAGGGTTTCCCCAGTGGATGAGTCATCGTTGCTAAGCAGCAGTAGACAGTGTATCGCTTTACAACGTTGTTCATTCTTTAGGTTTAAAGTTTAGGGTGTTTTATATTGTAATACAGTGTGAACATTTAAAAATGTTTCTACCTTCTTTAAATTCTATCACACACTCAAAACAAATTGACAAGAAGTCAACAGCAGAATTTCTGGCAAGCGTGACTTCTGATATTATGGTTACCCCTACCAGCACAATATCGGTGAGTCATTGTTTATTTGTTATTTTGCAACAACTCATTCTTTCATCCTTAGGTTTAAATTAATGAAATTATTAAGTATTTAAGCAGGTGTGCCCTATACTAGACGCCATGACGTAATAACACGTCAGCAGAGCCTGAAAATTGTGTCTCCAAGGTTACAGAATATAAACCTTTTTTATGTATTTCCCAAACGTTTAATATTGCTATAAGGCCTAATGAAGTTTAATACAAGTTTCAGAACTTCACTTTGTCTTTACAAGTTTCATGTATGATCTTCTGCCTTTACAGGTTATGTTCATACTAACTTATTGTTTATACATTTTGCCCAGGTTTAGTAACTGAACTTCTGGATATGATTTTCCTAACATGGGCGAAGATCAGTTTTGTTTTCGGTAGGCCTACTCAATTTAGGTTTCGATAACCCGATATCAACTATCAACCTATCGTGTTTATCTCAACCGATGTACTGTTTCAACAAGGGTCAGTGGTAATGAATCCATAACGAACAATAACCTAAAGCATTGTCAATTAACTTAAATGATTTGATTCTATTACGAACAATAAAACATTCCAAACGGTAAATGTTCCGTAAACAGTAACCTCATGGATTTTGATGAAAACTGTCTCAATGCGTTCCTTTCACTATTTGATTACAGAATCAACACGAATTTTGCCGCGGAAAACCCTTAAAGTAGGCCTACCTCAAAACGAGAAATAAAAAGTCTTAAAACACACTTCATAGGTGAGAAAACTACTTACTGTGGGACGACTGGATGGTTCCATTGTCTAAAGGCGACTAAGGATTGCAGGGGATAACAGTAGATTAAATCATATGAATAATGAATATCTTGATTGTCATAGACATATACATGCATGAACAACAGTCAAAGGCAGTGGTACTTAAAACATTCTCAGGTGGTATTAGAATAAGTGACCTTAATTTTATATGCAAGACAGGGGCCCCATGCGCAAATTGCGCATTTTAAAATTATTATTTTTGTTTATTGAGAAACTCGCCTACGATAAGAAGTAGGAGAAATATTTACTAAACATGCGAACACTGTGATGGATAACTTTAATACCAAAACTCACTTCAAAGCCTGCAAAAACTCTCCTGTTTAAAGGTCCTTTCATATGTGTTTTTGGTTTTTTAAGTTTTCTGCGTGTTAAAGCTTTGAACTCGCCGTTATTACTCAAGTTAACTTTTCAAGTGTAATTTAAAGGTCTGACATAAACAAATAAAAGCTTAGCTGAAAAACACACACACATTGTTCATCACCTTAGCATTAGGTATTTTAATTTGTCTTCTGGCACAACAGTAGTATACTGGAAGTTTTTGTTCGCGTATTCATGCCCTAACATCTTCTTTAAGTTGCTTCAAGTAGATAGGTGGTGCAGTGTCCCTCTGATGTTCTATCAGTCTTTGTCTCTCGGCAGTTCTCTGTGTTCTTGACAAAGGTTACGTATGTTTTTCGCTAATCTCATCGACTCGGTTTTCTCTTGCCTTCCACTTCTTTCTGCACCATCAAGAATGATTTTCCTACCTCAGTTAGTCTACAATTGTCAAGAGTGTCCCATTTAAAAATTAGTTTTCATCAAATGAATCCAATCTTGTAGACTTTCTATTTTTGTTTACAATCTGACTTAGGTTAAAAATTGATCTAAAGGTAATCAGCTGTTAAATTACAATCACATTTTAAAACCATGTTAACGCAAGTTGCTCAGCACTGGAGCGTTGAAAGCGCCCTCTAGAAATAAATCAAAGGCTTGGGGGTCGAAGCCGTAAAAGAAATGCCAATTTTAATTATCAGTCGCCGGTGCGCTACATTATAAGCTTTAAAATGACACCTCAATCGTCAAAATCGGTTAAGTAGGATGGCTGAAAAAGGGATCTAACAGAAAAAAAACCTTATTGTATTAAGTATATAGATAATTTGAGCATGATCCGGTGTGGTAAAGTCATGCTAAAATAAATACATAATTATGTAAGAACAACAAGTCTACAGGCAAAAAAAAATCAACAAGAACATTTATAACAAAACTTAACAACAATAGAATTAACATTTGCTTTAAAGAACAAACAAAGGAGACTAGAAAGTGATGTCTCTACATTCAAAGAACTCCTCAATTGAATAAAAAGGGTTTGCAAGAAGCCAAGAGTTGAGTTTCCTTAACGATTTTTGTGTATGATATTTGGAAATACAAGAGTAAAGCTTATTATAGACTTTCTTTGAAAGAACAATGTGACTTTTCAAGGATTTACTAAGCCTACAGTGTTGAAAACTTAAATGCGGATAGCCTTCTTTTGTAAGATCAAAATGCCATTAATCTTACTGGCATTTCCCCAGAACAACATACCATACATTATTAAGGAATGAAAAAAGCCAAAATAACTCATTCTTAAATAGTTAAAGGGCACACAATATTTGAGTTGGCTTAACAAAAATAATACCCTACTTAACCTTTTAGCTACATACTCTATGTGTGGTTCCCAGGTCAGTTGCCTATCAACATGCAAACCAAGAAATTTAACTGAATCAATGATATTAAAATGAGAGTCACAGTCAATAACATTTCTTAAGCAAAAATTTACATGTTGAGTTTCTCATCGTTTAGCAAAAGGCCGTTAGCACTGAACCAAGAAGAAGCAACAATAAGGGACTCAAGAGCTAGCTGGTTCACTTGCGGCAAGCTATTGGCAGTACTCACGAGGGATGTGTCATCTGCGTAGAGCAAACTGACAGTTTGAGCTGAGTTAACAGTGAGAGGAAGGTCATTTATAGTAACCAGGAAAAGAAAGGGTCCCAGGATGGATCCCTGTGGGACACCAAATTCGATTGCAACTTGGTTAGACCACTCCCCATCAATGCAAACTGCCTGCCTGCGGTCAACCAGGTATGTTTCAAAAACTTTTAGGGCGGCCCCGCGAATGCCATAGGAATGAAGCTTCAGCAAAAGGTCCGAATGGTTTACACAATCGAAGGCTTTGCTCAAGTAGCAAAAGGTGACCTGAGCAAAGGACTTGCTTTCAAAAGCCTCAAAAATTTCAGAAACAAGGCTATCTATAGCATTTGTGGTGGACATCCCCTTTCTAAAACCAAACTGGAATTTGGAAAACAAACCAAACGTTTCAAAAAAATCACTTACCTGGTCAACGATAAACGATTCAAATGATTTTGACAGAACGGGAACCAATGAGATGGGCCTATAGCTTCCTGGTTGGTCTTTAGGCCCTTTTTTGTAGATTGGAAAAACCTTTGACAGTTTGAGCTCTTCCGGGAAAATTCCCTCCAGCAGGCAAGAGTTTATAATGATCGTCAGAGGGTTTACAAAACAACTTATAGTAGTTTTCAGAAGAGTGTTTGACATAAAGGAAATGTCGTTGCTATGAGAATTTTTTAACCTACTTGCTGCCTTAAGTATGTCCTCTGGCGACACAGGTTTCCACTCAAACAAATTGGGTGGAGAAGGACAACCAACTAAATAACTAGAACAATTATTTGCATTTGAAGAATTGATTTTTTGTTTGATCTCCCTGACAGATTCTATACAAAATTCATTGAAAGAATAAGGTGAGACTAAGATTTTGTCTCTTTTTGAGACAAGTTAGGGTTATTTTTGCTTTTAACAATATCCCAAGCAGCCTTACACTTGTTGCTACTGTTTTCTATTATACTAATTACTATTATAAGCTACTATTATAAGCAGTTTACTATTATAAGCTAATTTAGTTTTTGAAATTTTTTGTCAATACTGGGATTTGAGGGAAAAGAGTTGCTTCTTTATTTCTTTGGACCCAATTTCCTTATGAAGGCTGTGTAAATGCAAAAGCTGCTGCTTCATTTCATGGAGTTCAAGAGTATACCAAGAGTTCCTGTTTCTGTTTCTAACTTTAAAATTACCTCTTTTTAAAACCAGAAACCTATTGATTGTATTAAAAATTAGAGCAAAAAAGTAACTAAACATAGAGGAAGCATTGCAAAAATACTGAGCTGTAAAAATTGACCAACATATGGCATTTAGACTATCGACTAAATCATTTACCCTATTCTTAGGCAAGACAAAGTTAAAATTACTGGACGGGAAGGTGTTATCTGGAGAATCCGGAGACATATCTCGCTTGCAGGGTACCTGGTCAAGCAGGCCGTCGTGGTCTGAGAAAGGGAAGTCCTTGAACACCTTGCACTCAACATCCTCCTGTCGATTGATAAAGACGTTGTCCAAGCAACTTTCACCCCTGGTTGGTTCGTGGTTTAAGCATTTACAGTTAAACTGCCTCAGTAAGTTTAAAAAAGCATTTACTGTTGGCTTATTAGTTGTTATGTCAAAGTCTATATTGAGATCGCCGCCCATAAGTATAGTGTATCTGTCCCAGCCAGACATATACTTCAGCAAATTCTCTAGAATTTCAAGAAACAACCAAGAGTCGGACTTAAAGGGTGGTATACGCTTACTATAATAAGCTTTAGTTTGTCAATAAGAATGGCTGTAGCTTTGAAATTGCGCTCAACTATGAAGTTACTTAAATCTAACACTCTAAACTCTATGTCCTCTCTTACGAAAATGCAAGAGCCGGCTCTAATGAAGTTAACTCTCGAGTAGCCAGAGGCATAGATGAAACCAGAGGGGCATGAAATTGAAAGTTCATCAGGACCCAACCAGTGTTCTGAGAGAGAAACAAATGAAATGTTCGGTTTGTTCACCAAAAAGTCATCAAAAAGGAGCACTTTACCATGTAAGCCCTGGACGTTTAAAAAAATGCCACTGTGAAAGACTGGACTAGATTGCTCTGAAAGCATATCTTGGTTAGGCTGATTAGAATGGTAACCTAACCTGGTCGTTTGGCTAAAAAACGGTTGTTAAAGGGCCTGCGGGGTGACACAAATTCTTTGACCAAAACACCCTCGTCCCAAAATTCAGGGTCAAGAACAGTATCAACTTTATCATCAGAGACACCAACTTTAAAGGATTTGTATGATTCATACCTAGCTTTAAGCTCCACGCAAACAAAGTCCGCAACACCAGAATCTCTTAAGTGATCTTCCACATCATTTTTAGTAATCTTAGGATCCAACCATAAAAAACCTTTTAGGATCTTAGGATCCATAATAAAAACATGAGCTCAGGAGTGGCTGTGCTGTTTAAAAACTACTTCGGACGCCCTCAATCCTCTGATTTTGTGACTCATCACCTGACTCGACAGAGAACCAGAGATAGGTCAGTTGTGTACGGCCTGGTTACTAAACCCAGATATCATCTTAAACCGGCAATGCTAGATTACGATATAGCTTTTAGAGACCTGACTGTTGATTTTAAAAACCTACAACTGCAACGACTAGTCTGTTCCCCGATGGGTTGCACTAGAGATAGAGTTCTCATTAGTCACTTCGCCAAAAATATAGTACAATTCCACTTAGACACTAAGGCTCACATAGATATAATAACTTATGATGAACAATCCCATGGACAGCTTCGAAATGGAATGCCTCATTCACAGTTTGTGAAAAACCTCCAACAAGCCATCTCCTCAGAATATGAGCGTACTCAACACAATTTTGAACCCAAAAAAAGTGCTGATGACAGCAATGAGCAGCAAGAAAGTGGAGTTTGTTCAGAGTCTTCATTGTCCACGGTCACCAATCTGGACCAAACATCTTCCACCCTGATTCTTCAATATATGGAAGAATCAGACAAGTCAAACTCTGCAGTCTCTTCAAAACAAGAATCCATTTATTCTACACCATCTCAACAGATACAACCAGGTCTTCTAGCAACAATGTCTGAAATGTCCTCAAATACTGTGTGCAGAAGCCCGTTGATGAGTCAAAGTGAGGGTGCGGGTGTAGGCATTGCCAAGGGGGTAACACAAAAATCACCTTTTTTAGAAATATAACCCAAGTGTGTAGCAGTAAATCCAGTGTAAATGTAAATAGCCATAGAAAACCATTTGTTTTTTGTCGAACCAGCAACAAAAAATACTTAAAAAAAGATAACACAAAAAACTTAACAATCATGCATCAAAATATACAACACCTAGCATCACGTATTGATATCTTTCAGGTAACACTGGAAGAGGTCAAACCTGACATATTGGTTCTTACCGAGCATAAAATGACAGCCCCAGAAATAGAACGTCTAAATATTCAAAATTATAAAGTCACATCTTTCTATGAACGGAACACTACAACTGGGGGTGGTGTAATGTTACTAGCGCGACAGTCATTAAAAGTAAAGAGCACTAACATTTCTACAATAAAAAAACTTGCGGAAGACAAGCTTTTTGAATGCTGTACAGGTGAATTTAAATTTGGTGATTTCTCTTGTGGCCTTGCAGCTGTTTATAGAACTCCAAAAAAAGTACGAATCAATGAAGACATATTTCTAGACCGATTAAATTTATTAATTAAAATTCTTTGCTCTAAATATGATAAAGTTTTTGTTGCTGGTGATACAAACATTGATGTACTCGAAAATTCTGATGTAAGGAATAGGTTAGTCAATGTTCTAAGGTCCCATAAAGTATGCTATACGGTAAATTTCCCGACCAGGTACTCTATACATAAAAATAGTGCTATAGATAATATTTTTACCAGTCTAACTAAAGGCAGTTATAACATTGAAGGATTAGTAACTGAAATATCAGATCATGATGCACAAATTATAGAAATTAAGAGTGACAGTTTTAAAATTAAAAATATAACCCACTTAACAAAATATTGCAGACAATTTTCTAAAACAAATATGAACCTATTTAATAAATGTTTAGCAAGTGAAAGCTGGATTAATGTTTACCTCTCAGAACCAAATGAAAAATTTGATACTTTTTTTGAAATTTTTAAATATTACTTTGATCTCTGTTTTCCTAAACAAAAGCTAAGACAGAGTATGAAAAAAAAGAACTGGATAACTTCAGAACTGTTAGACGAGAAACAAAATTTAATAAATATCAGTAAAATCGCTAGACATGCAACAAATACTTGTAAAAATAGCATAAATCTTGCTGAAATGAAAAGAAATTTCAAATCTAAAGTAATTGAAACAAAAAAATCCTACTATGATGATCTGATTAGCAAAGCAGCCAATGTCTGCAAAGCAACATGGAATGTAATTAACACAGAAGTTTCTAATAAAAATAAATCTTTAGAACACTCTGATTTTTTGTTAAATGGGTTGAATGGTCCAGTGGAAGACCCTTATGAAATATGTGAAATGTTTAATACTTATTATTGTAATATTGTAGATGAACAAATCATACCTAAGTTAGACAGTAGCACTTCAGTTAATTTTGACATGTCACATGTCTATGAGAGTCCTATACGTTTCTCCCCCAAGACAATAACAGAATTTGAATTAGATAAAGTTATTTCCTCCCTCAGCAACAAATTTTCATCTGGCTATGATGATATTCCCATGCCAGTTATTAAGAATGCCAGATGGTTTTTACTAAAACCTTTAGTGCATGTCATCAATTCATCTCTTATCACAGGCTTTTTCCCAAATAAATTAAAAATTGCAAAAATAAAACCAATTTTTAAAACTGGAGATTCAAAAGATGTGAAAAATTACCGTCCAATATCTTTACTTACCTCTTTTTCAAAAATCTATGAAAAAGTAATGTGTAATCAACTGTCTGAATTTTTAGAAACAAACAATTTATTAGCTTCAGAACAGCATGGATTCCGTAAAAACAGATCAGTCACTACAGCGGCAGTAGAATATATTGAATCAATAATCGATGCATTAGATCGAGGGGAAGATACGGTTGGGATTTTCATGGACATGTCCAAAGCTTTTGATAGCGTTAAACATGATGTTTTGTTAAAACTATTGGCAAGGATAGGTCTAAACGAAAGATGTCAGTCTTGGTTTCAGTCATATCTGGTAGGCAGGGAACAGTTTGTTGAAATAGAACATACAGATAAATTTAACCATAGAATAGATATTAATTCTTCTTTAAAAAAAATTAAATATGGAGTGCCACAAGGTTCAATTTTAGGCCCTCTGCTTTTTGTCATTTATCTTGATGGGTTACCGAGAGTGGTTAGTGAACCGGCCACCATCAGTCTTTATGCTGATGACATTAGCATTAAAAAATCGGATAGTGATAAAAATAAATTGGAAGTCTCTACCTACTTATGTTTAGCTGAAGTCAATCAGTTCCTTAGCAATATAAATCTCTTAATGAATCCTGATAAAACCAAGTTTATTACATTTTCCACACCTCAAAATAATAACTCAAACAGTGTTAACATCATGATTGATGACTTTATTTTAGAAGAAGTTGAAAATACAAAATTCTTAGGGTTGAATATTGATAAATCTTTAACATACAATCTACACATCAGAAATATCTGTAAAAAAATTAGTTCTGGTCTTTATGCCCTCAGGCAAATGTCTCGAATAAGTAGTTTACAAACACTGCGAACTGTTTACTTTTCATTAATTCATTCTCATATATCTTTTGGAATTGTTGTATATGGCGCATCATCACAAACAAATTTGAACGAAATCCTACTCTTACAAAAAGAAGCAATTAGAATTATTTTAAAATTGAATCGACAGGATTCTGTCAAAAATTTATTTCCTGAATTGGGAATTATGACCATTTTCTCTCAATATATCTATGAGACAGTGCTGCATGTTAAAAAAGTTGGCTCAGATCTGGCCACTCTTGGTGATCATCATCAATATAACACCAGAGGTAGAAATAACTTTGCTTTTCCCTGTCACAGATTAGAACTGTTTGCCAAGAAGCCTTCATATGCAGGAATTAAATTTTTGAACCAACTTCCAAGCACAATAAAAAATGAAATTAATATTAAAATTTTGAAGAAAAAACTTAAAGAGTACCTGGTAAAGACACCTTTGTATTCTCTCAATGATTTTTTTAATATTACGAATTGATATGTGGGTCTAGTTTTACTTTTGATTCATATCATATTAAGTTTAAATGTACATAATTTTAAAACTTTTATTTGGTCTATGCATTACATGCATACTCTAATTTTAAGAAGTGTGTTACTTCTTTTTTTCTGACACCATTCAAAGTGTACATTGTACCTTAAATGAATAAAGGCTTATTGATTGATTGATTGAACCTGGAGACGAAGATCCATGTCTTCCTACTCGCTGCCTTAAGTTTTGATCCACCGCCATTGGTTATGTTCAGTGCAGTCGAAAAGTAAATGCCAAAATGACTAAGAAAACTACAACACCTTCCGACTGTCATTGTCGTCTGTAAGTCGACGAGATGGCTTCAGTGTATATTGCGGGATTAGTTTGTTACTACGAAAACTTTGTGTTCGCATTTTTCCTCAATAATTTAGATTCTACGTTTTAAATTCTGATTATTAAGTATAATAAATAGGATAATTATTCTCAAATACGGTAGCAATTTATAACAAATCCTAGAAAAAAAATCTGAAAAAACTACTTAAAATAACCCTTTCTGTATAACTTTGTGAAGAAAATAAGAGACGCGTTGTACAGGTGTGCCAACTTAGGAAAATGGAAATAATCTATTTTGTTGATTTATTTAAATTGTTCCCATTTTCCCTGATCGAAAATATTGATACAGCCTAGGTAATAAATAAGATGACTTGAATTAGAACTGACAATGATACAATGACAACTTGTTCGTAGTTATACCAAATGATAGATGAATTTCTCAAAGCCTGTTGTGAATTGACGTTAAATTAAGCTTAAATCTATTTATTTTCTGGAGGAGGATGAGAACATTTGTTTGTGAGTCATAGGGTGTTGAGCCGGTTATTTATGAAGCCCCCAATTAGCCCCTAATGTGAAAATTATTTGATTTATGCGGTGATTATAAATACCCATTATCTCAAAAACTCCCACTGATTCCACTAAATAGACTTAATATCTAATCTAACCTTACCTAACCTGACTTGACCTAACCTAGCCTAACCTAACCTAACCAAAATCAAGCAATTTATCCTAACCGTAACCATCCAAATGTATTCAGTTATGAAGGAGGTCGATGGAACAGCAGGCTAGGTTATTTTAGGTTAGGATAGGGTGGGTTAGGTTAGGTTTAAATAAAGTTAGGTTAACTTAGAATAATTTCTTAATTGGTCATGCCTCTGGTCTATGGCCTACGTGCCAATGATAGGCCAACCTTATGAAGGCAGACGAAAACACATGAGAAATTTCGAAATTTCAATAATCTAAGTTAGTACTATCCAGCAGCCAATCAATAATCTTTAAATCAGGATAAAAACAACAACAACAAATGATTCATCTAATAGGAAACAACGTCGTGACAAAAAACAGAATGTTCCAACCTTAAAATAATATTGTAGTCATACAGATTTTTTAAAGATGTCGATATAGGTTTTTGTTAAATTTTCTTGCTGTGACGTCGCGTAGTTTCATTCTAGCCCGTTGTTGAAGCCCGTGCAGGGTCAAAAGCGCCACCTTGTACGCCTTATGTTGGACCGCCTCTGCCTGTAATTCACTTGAATAACTAAACTTCCTTAATCAGATTTTCCAATTTTATATATTGTGATTTTTTAAAGATTGAAGTTGATCTCACCATTTCCTACAGTGATATATTCACATTTTTATATTATGTTTTTTACTAAACCAATGATGTGATATAAAAGTGAGAGACTGTGTCGAAAGACAATCATGTTAATTAGAACTTTAGTTTCCTAAATTTAGCACACTTTATTGAGGTAAAAAATTAAGTTTATTTTACACGATTGTGGTTTTTAAACACTACTTTTTTTAATATTCAAGACAGGAGAAGAAATTAAAGGCCGAGTGTGTTTAAAAATCATCAATTTTGTATTCCATTGGGTACGAGTTTCATAGGCCTATCTGATCTTCCGCCGTTAGTTTCTATAGCAGACGATTCAACATCTGATTTCTAAGAAAACAACTTTGAACGATCTATCGATAGTCAAAGTTTGATGTACTGTATGTTGGACAGAACTTAACATCCAATTCTATTGTATTTTATATTGATTGTTTTGTTACTCTATGAAAATATATTTTATTTATTGACAGCATTTTATTACAAGATGGTAAGTTGTTTAGTTACTTATAAGAAATCAGGGTAGGATAGAGACCATACTTCACTAAAATGTTTAGTCACTTAATTATAGTAACGGTTTAATTTAGTTTTTATGTTTAATTTGTTTTATCCACGCTGGAAGGGAGGTTAAAAATAGCTCTTACCCGCACCGAAATGCGGGCCTTCTACGCCGCTCGCTCAAGAGAGCAAAGCGACGCGCAGGGGTCTCCAGCCTCTGACAGACAGCATCAGAGAGTAGAGGCCCCGCCTCGAGGCTTGAGGCAGTTTGGAGCGTAAAGTTGTCTTTACGTCTCCTTGGGCATACCTGCTAAAAAAATTACCTCGCGTGCTGTCACCACATCATTGCGATAGACCCGAGCGTCTGCTCATTGCGACATCGCAATGCGTGGCCTCTGTCCCTTTCAGGACTCCGCGCTGCTGTCCCTTTTGGGACTCCTCAGTTGGTGTTCAACCCTTCTTCTGCTGTCCTCGGTTCTGGGGTCACTCGAGACACCCGTCTGTCCTCTTCTGGCGCAGGACGGACATGACAAAGTCAGCCAATGCGTTCCTGCTGACGCTGCCCTGCAGCATCTTCCCCACGATGTTGTCCGGGGTCAGATGACCCCCGACCGAGTCGGCGAGGGCAGTCCGTTCTTCGTCAAAGTGACGGCACACGAAGAAAGTGTGATGCACGTCGTCTCCGTCGTGTCCGCAGTACTTGCACCTGGGCGAGTCGACCTTGCCCATTCGGTGGAGGTACAGACGGAAGTAGCCATGACCTGTCAGGAACTGGGTGAGGCAAAAGTTCACCTTCCCGTGGTCACGGCAAACCCAGGTTCCTGATGAGTCGCCATGTCCACCTTCCGATCGTGTCTTCGCCCATCGACGCTGCCAGGCGGCCATTGTTTGGCCACGGGCCAGCTCTACAGCCTCTTCCTGATCCATCTCGGGATCATGCCCCGGATGGTCTTCTTCTCTTGTGTCAGCAGGTCGATTGGGATGACTCCCGCAATGACCAGCACCACCGCCTGCGAGACCGTGCGGTACGAGGACGCGACCCTGAGCGCGCTGCGTCTCTGCACCGCCAGCATGCGAGTCCGGTATTTCTTCACCTTCATTGCATCTGCCCAGACCCCCGCTCAATAAAGCATGATGGCCTGTGTCGTCGACAGCAACAGCCTCCGTTTCCCCTGACTCGGTCCTCCGATGTTGGCCATCAGTCTTCCGAGGCAGGACATCACTTCGGCCGCCTTGTCGCACATGCTTTTGATATGGTCCCAGTAGATGAGCTTGTTGTCTAGCACCACCCCCAGGTACCTGGCCATCCTCTGCGTCTCGATCACTTCGGTACCCAGCCGCATCGGAATGATCGTGGGTATCCGCCTCCTCGTCAGCATGACTATCTCTGTTTTGGAGAGAGCCAGCTGAAGGCCGTGATCGCGCATCCAGCCTTCCACCAGGCGCATGACCTGTTTCAGCCTCAATTGGGCCAACTCCGCGTTTCGTTCGATGATGACCGCCACCACGTTGTTGGTGTATCCCACGAGGAACGTTCCGTGTGGCATCTCAGTGCAGAGCAAGTTGTCATACGAGACATTCCAGAGATCCGGCCCCAGCACTGATCCCTGGGCTGCTCCAGAGGTGATGGCCCTGGTTACAAAACCCCGGTCCGTCTCGTACATCAGCCGCCGGTCCCTTCTCTCACCATGAAGAGGAGGTACCCAGGTAACCTGAATGTTCTTTCCAGTGCGTCCAGAATGTCGCACCACCGTGCCGAGTTATCAATATTTTTTTCCAGTTTATTAACTAAAAAAAACAAAAAATTGAACTGAATATTAAATATTAGTACTTTGTTGGCATAAGAGAAATAATACACATCCAAGAGAAGTGCAAGTCTTCTGATTATGAGCGGGAGTCTCAGATTTATTACAGTAATTTACTTAATGGTGCAGTATTACCATTGAAAACAACTAAAGAAGTGGTCAATATTGAAGGGGGGGGGGGGAAATGCAGCCTAATATGAAATCAATTTGGGTATTAAAGGCCTAGTGAGAAAAATGGCAAAAACAAACATTTAAAGCAATTAAAAAGAAAAAAATAATTATTTGAGAAATAAAACAGGTTAAGAATTTCATTACTTTCAGATATCTGTATAGAAACTTTCTATTTCTTCATAAGTCTTTGTCATTAACCAGGCTTTAACCTCTTTTTAAATATGCTTAAAGACTGACTTATTTTAATAGAATTAGGAATAACATTAAAAAATTTTAAAGACAAGTAAACAAAGCTTTTCTTAAACAAGGTACAGTTTGATTTGGGTAATCTGAAAAAGTTTTTAGAAACCTGCCTGGTGGTGTAATTGTGAATATTATCGACTATTGGTCCTGAATTACCACTTGATTTATAAAAAACAGACAACACCTTAAATATATACAAATACCTGAAAGGTATTTATGTAGTTCAGTTCCCTAGTTAAGTAAACAGTTAGCGAGTGGTGCTGGAATTTTGTAAAAATTATACTGGAAATATACTGGAATTTTAAAATCATATGTCAATAGACAACCTGAATAAGTGTTTGGTTTCAACTCTGTTGAGAAAAACAAAACCTACTTTTATGATCAAGAAATCGTAATTACTAATATACAATGTGAGATTGTTTACGATTAATTGATTAGATGAGTAGACTGGGACGGTGGCTTGTCCTGTATTCCAGCTACTTGCAGGTCAAGAACTGTGGATAGTTATAAGCGATGTCTTGTGAACGCAGTGTTCCCTAGTGGGAATTAATGTCCGTACTACTGAATACTATGTACATAGGCTGTCCTCATAATTAGACTAGTTTATAAATAATAAACCAGGCATTATTGTGGTTTGGATCCCATGTTCAGATGTAGGTCCAGTAGTTGCCATTGGCTGTTGGGCTATTAATTAACACGTTCAGCTGACAGAAGTCAACAGTCACCGGTGGCACACTGTTCCCATTTGATTCATTGTTTTTTCACAGCGCTTTCGGAGCTCTGCTGGGTTATATTATTAGTGTGTTCGTATTGTAGGGTTGTGTAGGCACACCGTGGCCACTGGTGGTGCACGTGTAAATTTTTTTGTAAAAAAAAATGTTGAAACGATCACGGTGATGTAAAAACTTGAAAAATGACGGAAGGGGCATAAGAGGACCCGGGAAGTGCTTTAATCGTACGGAGGTTACAATAACTAACAGTGTATCGTTCGCCACTTTGTCGCCTGCCGCGCCATCGGCGAATCATGCGTGTGCCACCGGTGGCGCACGTTGGCTGGCACGTCGGCCCTTGGTGATTTCAGTATGCCCACCGGACGTCATGCGCCACTGTTGGTACACTATTAAAATTTATGAATTTCACTCAAATTAGCTATTTTCGATATACACGAGGTAAAATCAACGGATATTTAAAAAATTTAGTTAAAAGTACGACTTAGGTTAGTTTTGTCTTTTTGGTCAGTTTACCCCGATTATTGCAACATCCTTTTAATCGTAAATAATTGAAGAACCGATTGAAAACATCAATAAATATGATGGAGTTCGCTATCAAAGTTTTGTCCAAGGGATGTCAGGTACTCCGCAAGTGCGAGGCCCTGGGCAAGAAAATATTTGCGAGGCCTTCTCATCCCAAATACCCACCCCCCCCCCCCCCCCCCCCCAACAATAATCCTACTCAATGCATTCTTAATTTTCAGACAGATATTTAATCGCATGTAAATTTCATATAAGGGCGATCTAGTGATAGAAAACATTTAGTTCTTATTACTTCCCCTGAAAGGCCAATGCACAAATTCTCAAATGATACTAGCAATGGTAGAGTGAACTGTTACGCGGTTTCTAATTCCAAGAGTGAACGTAATTTCATTTTCTGCCTCAGTGCATCTGTGAGTTAGTTTCAAAGAGAAAAAATCCCCAACTCTTTTTTCCACAAATGTCTAACTATTTTTTTACAATTTTAACAATTTAGTAACTGTTGAACATTTGCACTGAGGCACTTATTAATTGGAAAATGAAATTCACCCCCTTAGGTTGAGAATTTTAGGTTTTCTCCCCTCTCACCTAGACAGGAATTTTAGGTTGGGTGGTTGTGTCGTGCGACGCCAACATTACTATTGTGAAACATTTTGTATTTTACCGGCAATAACCTTTTCGCATTGAACGGATGAATCTAAAGAAATTAATTCACTGCTACCTTCCAACCTTCCCTCAGTACCTAGCGAGGACTGAATTAACTTTGAGTACTTCCCCCGAACACACCTTATTGTTTTCTATATGCCTTGCGCAAACCATACACCTTTATCAAATAACCTAAAAGGTGAAAGTCGTATGTTGTTTACCATTTTGCTGCCTTTTTAAATTGTAGTTTTCATATTATATGTAATCATTCTCATGGTTTAATAAAAATCTCTGTGCTATTATTGTAATTTTATTATTTGTTGTCATGTATTTTTAACTCTTATCAAAAGCACAAGGCCCTCCCAGGCACGAGGCCCTTGGCGGTCGCCCTACTCTAAGGCCGGTACTGAAATCGTTTTGTAAATTAGGGAGATGTTGGTTTCAAAATATCTTCCGAGAATTACTGCTGTGTATACTACCAAACTGTAAATATCACTTTTCTCCACAACTAGTTATCAAAAATTGATAATTCAAAATACTGGAATATTATGTTTTTCAAGCCAAATTTAATGATTGCAATTAAATTTTCTTTGAAGATTAAAAAATTAGTTATATTAAAAAAAATTTTTAATTAAAATCTTTATAACTTCTGAACCTACATTTTTACAGACATGCATGCGGGTGGTGTCATTTTGTCAGGCTTCTTAACCACTACAAACCAAGAAACCTTTATCAAAATCTTTAGGGGTGTTTTTGAGAAATATAGGCCAAGTCTATGTAGGCCTGTATTTTAACGCCTAGAGAGATTATGGCTTAATTTGTACATGCCAAATTTCATGACAGTTGGACCACTGATGTCAAACACATGCACGCCCCTACACAGACGGACAGAAACCACTGCGAAAACCACTTTTTTGGATTTAGTTAGGGAGTGCTAAAACATTTCTTCTGAAAACTCAAATTCAAAAATTCTATCAGAAACAATACTTTCTCCATACGCTATATACTGTAGAACCGCACTAATTCAAACCTCAATAATTCAAAAACCTCTCATGTTCAAAAAATAGTACACTGATTATTCAATATGATTTTACCCTTAATTTAGCCTCTGAAATTTGAATCTTTGTCTACTTGTGACTAGAATTTGAATATTATTGCTGTAATTCAAAACTTAACCTCTTAAATTCAACATCTAAAGTTTGACTGAGACCACAGTGTACTTTCAAGCCTTTGAAATTTGAATAAAGCACAAAATAAGCAAAACCTGTTGAAACATGAACTAATGCAATTCTGTACTCTGGATCTATTGGGAGCACACTTTGCAATGTTGATTGTGCTTGTACAGCAAACAGGAATACCTCCATAACAATTCGTGTTTAAGTTCACAATAACCTCTATAACTCAAACCCTCAATATTTCAAACTTCCTATGATTATAAATAAATTTGTTGTTTCTTGAATTTTGAATAAGTGAGGTTTTACTGTTTTGGGAAGGGAAAGTACCAACTTGGTAAGTGGCTTCAAGATACATATATATGTTATAATGACCTAAAATCCCTAAGTCTTAGATTCATGAGGCACCAAACCTGCACACTCACCTCCTCAATTTGTTTATTAATGAAAAATAAATAAAATTGTATAGCTTGCTGACTTCTCAACATGTCTTGATAAAACTTAGCAAGTGGCTCAATCTGGTTGAGACCTATTATATTAGAGCCTAAAATCCCCCAATTTTTTACTTCTGTAACAGCAAACCTGCATGCTTTTTCAGGGACATTATTGATTTCACTTGATGTGAGGCTTTGTGTAAATGATTTATCTAAGTATTTTAAAACTACTTCAGTAAAGCTAATGTTCTTTTGGACCGGGATGGCTGTGTTTTTAACTGAAATATGAATGAAGGATAAGTGTAGGATGATTGTGGTGCTATCTTGTACTCTTGTTACTGTCGAAGGCTGACATGTTTCTCAGACAGGATTGTTATAGTAAAAGCCCAACAGCCAATTGCAACCAAGGGACCGGCCTGTAGTTAAACGAGGGATCCGACCACGATTTCATCAATCAATTACAAACTGGTCTACTTATGAGGATGACCTTATGGATGAACCTAGTATTCAACGGTGCGAACGTTAATACCCACTAGGGAATAAACTTATTGCATCCACAAGCCGTTGCTTATAACCATCCACGATTCGTGACCTCAAGTAGCTGGATTAAAGGACACGCCACTGTCCCAGCCTGTGTAGGCCTACATAATACAGTAAATTTGCTGAGAATACACGTGTGCTGCAGTGGTAATAACTCAATTGGATGATCTGTCCCAGAGACATTGGCTTTCAAACTCAGGGACATAGGTTTCCCCCTGATAGAAGGCGATGTCCCATTACCCTTCATGGGTGGGTACACGTAACGGGATATGTAAAGGACAATGGAGAATTGATGCCCCTCAGAGCATCAGAACTTCATAGAGAATGTCCCTTCTTCATCCTATCCCTGTCCTGTCAGTGAACGTGTTGCTGCTTCCATTTGGTTTGTGTCATCAGCAAAATGTCCCATCTCCATCCCATCTCTGTCTGATCCCGCTATATGTAGCCAAAGCTTAAATAAACTAAAAATGTGATTTAAAATAAAGAAAGTCCTGAGCTAGCAGAAATATACTCACTCATTAGGAGAACTCTTTTTTTTTATTGCAGAAAATAAATTTAAATTCATATGTTTTTAGCGAATTTCCTTAAAGGAATAAGCTGTTACGGTAGTACTCATGGTAAGACCTAAGTCCGAGACCATGTTAACTTTTCATTTTGGGGTCCCCAAAAGCAAAATACCCCCGTTGCAGCAGACCTGCATACTCAGCGAATTTCAGATTCAACACAACAAACGATATTTCAATCCAACTTAGCCAGATTTTACATGTTTTGTAATCTCCATAAGAATAACATGGGGGAATGATTATGCAGGTTTGCTGCAACAGGTATGTTAAAACTGGTTGGTTTTAATTCATTATTTAGTAGATCTTAACCAGAAGAAGCCATATACCAAGTTTTGTCAAGAAATGTTAAAAAATAAGTAAGATATAGAATTTTTTTATTTCCCGTAAGGATAACATGGGGAGTGACTATGCAGGTTTGCTGCCACAAAAATTGAAATTTCGGGGATTTTAGACTAAAATACATTAGATCTCATCTAGATGAAACCACAAACCAAGTTTTATCCAGATATGTTGAGAAATAAGCGAGATATAGAATTTTACTTATTCCCCATAAGGTTAACATCGGGACAACGTACTGTGTTTACCACTTCCAATATCTCATCGGTAACCAATGGACATAGAGCAATGATTCAAAACACTAAATTGTTTGTTTTTTTGAGCTGAATTCAATGGTGCCAATAAAGATTCGATAAATTTTATTTTTATATGTAAAAAACTCAAAAAAACCCATTTTTGGGGGTGTTTATCCCCCTTTACCCCCCCCTTCCGGTGGTCCGATCGGGCTGGTTCACGAACTCGTCCATTCGGTTACCACTTTACATGTCTGTTCCAAATTTCATTAAGATCGGACCATATTTACGGCCGCTATCGTGCTGACAGACACATATATATAGATCTATATATATAATATATATATATAGATAGATAGATAGATATATAAAAATTCGAACGAATGGTGTTTTTTGCTTCTGGTGGCCCTAAAACGAAAAGTTATCATGGTCTCGGGCTTAGGTCTTACCATGAGACCTACGGTAATAGCTTCTTCCCTATAGGGGAAATTCGCTAAAACACCATTCGTTCGAATTTTAGCGAATTTCCTTAAAGGAATATTAGCGAATTTCCTTAAAGGAATAAGCTATTACGGTAGTACTCATGGTAAGACTTAAGTCCGAGACCATGTTAACTTTTCATTTTGGGGTCCCCAGAAGCAAAAAACACGATTCGTTCGAATTTATATGTCTGTTAACACGATAGCGGCCATAAATAAGGTCCGATCTTAATGAAATTTGGTACAGACGTGTAAAGTGGTAATCATTTGGACGAGTTCATGAACCAGCCCAATCGGACCACCGGAAAGGGGGGTAAAGGGGGATAAACCCCCCAAAAAATGGGTTTTTTGAGTTTTTCACATAGAAAAATAAAATAAATCAAATTTTTGTTGGCACCATTGAATTCAGCTCGAATAAACAAACAATTTAGGATTTTGAATTACTGCTCTATGTCTATTGGTTACCGAGATATTGAAAGTGGTAAACACAGTACGTTGTCTCAATGTTAACCTTATGGGAAATAAGTAAAATTCTATATTTCGCTTATTTCTCAAAATATCTTGATAAAACTTGGTAAATGGCTTCTTCTAGTTCAGATCTACTAAATTTTGAATTAAAACCAACCAGTTTAAACATACCTGTAGCAGCAAACCTGCATACTCATTCCCCATGTTATTCTTATGGAGCTTACAAAAACATGCCAAATCTCGCTATGTTGGATTGAAATATGTTGTTTTTAACTTGAAATTCGCTGAGTATGCAGGTCTGCTGCAACGGGGGTATTAAAAGGGTTCCCAAAACCACTGAAATTTGCTCAGAAATAACTCTGAGCAGTGTCTCAAAATTATATTTATTTATTATTGTACCATTATAATTTAGAGTTTAGTGAATATTGTGGTTATAAAACCTTTTATTTAGGTAATTTAATAAAGTTAATTACTGTATTTTATTGGCTTAACCTACTGTCCATGTTGACTTGATAGTTTAATGAATGAATTATAAAGTTGAGGAATATTTCATTCAATGTAGC